>JAITYZ010001641.1:0-21203 GCA_027744595.1 Paronellides praefectus | reverse complement strand
GCTCCAGGACTAATTCACAAGTACAATACGTGGATTTTCAGATAATACCATAAGCTGTCATGCCTCTCTACTTTCCTTTTTTCAGCATTAACAAAAAAAAGCAGAAAAAGGTGGATTGGTTCTTAAATATTATTCTCTCTGGCAGATCATCGTAAAAATCATCACAAAAAGCTCCAACGAATAATGACTTTTGGCAAACTACTTATATTTATTGTTAAATGATCCCTTTAAATGTTTTTCTTCTTTTTTGTGCTTTTTTTGCGCACTCAGGCTGTCGGTTGTGATCTCAAGCTGGGATCACCAAAGAAAGTAGATGAGTGCGGGATTTGCGGGGGCGATGGATCCAAATGTACCACTCCAATATACAACTGGGAAATGCTTGCTACAGGGCCATGCACCTTGAATTGTGGAGGAGGTAAGGGAACGGTCTCGTTTTTTCTAAATCACTTATTATTATTACTACCCACGTAATTACCAAAATATTATAACGGTAGCTAATGAGCTGCAGCAGAAAAAATATATATTTAAATTTTAAGCAAAAAAGTACTTTAAAACGTCTTTATTGCCTGTGCATGTTCATGCATACGTCTGCTGCTTAAATTGAATGCACATTTTATTTCTGATTACAACCGGAATCTCTTGTCACCCACCCCTCAGGTCAACAACCAGTGAAAGTTGTGTGCCGGAACAGTCTGACAAGTGAAGTAGTCGACTATTTCCTATGCAACTCGGCATCCAAACCCCATCGAAGTTCGCAGAGTTGCAATATTCATCCTTGCGAGCCAGAGTAAGTTATAAAATCATAAACAATAACATTATTTTTTCCCTTCTTGTCTTGTAATACATGGAAAAAAATTGTAGCAGACTCTTTGGCATTGATATATTATCTACTTATGTGCATGCCTCCATGTGTTATATAATGATATGTTATTACTTGGTACGGAAGATATGTCATCGCCATATTTATAATCCTAACAGCTTTTTCTATTATTGTTGCAGTTCCTTCCAAAAACTAATCCTCTAAGAACCAACCAAGCCTAAATTAAAATTCTCCCTATTCCCTAATAATAATCCTTGATATTGTTTTCTGAACAATATTATGTTATAATCCAGATTCCAAAAGTATTTGGGATAAATGAGTATTATTTTCCTCTCAAAATTGTTACATATATGCATACCTACATATATGCATAATATAAAACATTATACCTTTTGCTCATACAGTCATATCATCATAAACTTGGAAACATTTGTTTTTTATTGCATTCCACCATATACATATGCACTACAGCAGCAGCAGCAGGATTGTCCACGAGAGTAAGAGCAGCGGTTATACTACATTTTTATGTAATCTACAAAACAAAATAATAATACAAGAAAGAAAAATGGCCCTTAGTTTTCTCTGCTTTGCGACTATACAACTAAAACTTGTACTTTTAGTTGTTGTGTTTTTGTGTTGTTGCATCATAACACGACAAGGCTGACTATAACTTTTGACTTGTACATTATGTTCTATCCTTTCTTCTTGCGTTTATGCTACACGTTCAAAACTTTTCCAATGAAATAATAAAAACCGGTCAACTGCTGCTGCTGTTCTGTGTAGTTTTGTAGTTTGTAGCAAAAAGTAAAAGCATGGCAAAATGTATTTGATAATACTATGCACAGTAGTATTTATAATAGACTTTGTTTTTACTTTGCATTGTTATTATCATTGTGTGTTTATATTGTAGGTAGAGAGAGGTGGAACATACTTAAATATGAATGTTTTTATGATAGACATGTAGGCATACATACATTCTTACTAACGAGTGCAAATAGAAGTAATCGACAATGGGGCGAAATTTCCTTTTCCTTTTTGTAAATATAAATGTAATTTCATTTAGAGGATAAGTACTTTTTTGTAGCATAGGTAAATAGGTATACATCCCTAAAAAACTAAATAAGCTATTTTCTTGAGTAAAAATAGACTCATTAAAACTAAAGATTCAGGTTGAGTGTTGAGTGTCGGTTTTTAGGTATCCAGGTTCTATATAGATAGAGAAGTAAGTAAAGTGTATTTTCTTTTTGGGCCTTACTCAAAATGATCACCTAGAGGGCGCTTAGAAAGTCATTTACATATTTATTGACACAAAATTTAATATTATTTCGAGGTCAATAGGTAAATACAAGTACATCTCGTCGCAGTCCTATACGTCAAGACATTTTCAGTTTTTGGATTTCAAGGTTCAAAAAATAGATTGCCCTAGCTGACGGCATCTGCATGAAAGATATTTTACTATAATGTGCTAAAATTTTACCATAAAATTTGGCGCATTGTCGAACAGGTGTATATATTATATTTTTTATTGTACAACCCATTCATTTGATGGGTATCATTGCAGGAAAAACAGAGGATTCCTTAAAACTTTATCTCGCTAACTTCTTCATTATCAGCAACATGGAAGGGGAAAGACGTATCATGATGCTACGATATTTATAAACAAAACAATACAATTTCAACTTTTTTATTCCTCCAACTTTTAAAAGTTTCCTTTACGAAAGTAAAGTACCTACCTACCCAGGTGTGCTGATGATGTGCATTTCCAGAACCTAGAACCAAGAACAATACTCCAAAGACCCTATAAACTAAATGCGATTCTGTTTTATACATAAATACGTCGCTGCATATTATTTAGCACTAGGTAAATACATACATTCATAATTATGATGATGTACTTTTTCAAGTTATCAAAAGCTTTTTCGTAACACAATACAATTTCAACTTTTTTATTCTTCCAACTTTTAAAAGTTTCCTTTACGAAAGTAAAGTACCTACCTACCCAGGTGTGCTGATGTGCATTTCAGAATCTAAAACAGGAACAATACTCCAAAGGCCCTATAACCTAAATGCGATTCTGTTTTATACACACATATTTACGTTCCTGTATATTATTTAGCACTAGGTACATACATTCATAATTATGATGATGTACTTTTTCAAGTTATCAAAAGCTTTTTCGCATTGGCATAGATTAAACAGTTTAGTTGTGTAATTTCCGTGAAATATGGAGCTTCCTTTTAAAATTTCATAACTTGCAAACAATTTATGATGCCCTGTGTGACCCAGTTCTAAAAAAAGTAATAACGAAAAGCGAGAATAATTTGGTACAAAGTTTTCATAGAAGATGCGCTTATAAAGAGCCATCATAGCCATTGTTTCATGGCTTGCATGCGTGTTTCTAGACCTTGATATTGTTTAATTTTGTTGCACATTCAACAACTTTTTCCTGTTTTCACATAAATAACGAAATGTGCAATCTTAAAATACAACAGGATTGAAATTTTAGCACACAGGAATTTGCAATATATTTTTGTACATTATTAATTAGTAGCTTAGGTATGCCCACTCAAAATATTATACCTTTGTTTTTATGCACATGTTTTTAGCACAACCACATATATAAATTTTGATCCCACAATAAATGAATGGCTAAATTTGAGAGGAGTTAAATTAAAAATTAGTAAACTGCAGCATTTATGATTTAAAAAGGTAAATCGTAGAAATAATCAATGAGTAATAATTTGTTGTTTTTGAAGGCCTTTATGTTTTTAAAAGAAATTTAGCTCGATACAATTATTCCAAAGATACGTTAGTGTTCAGTTGTGGAGCGTTGATAATTCTCAATATAAATCGTAAATAATGTGTTTAGTTAAGTATACATATAGTTATAAATATAACAAAACAAAAGCTAGCGAAAATTACAGTAAAATAAGTACAAACACAAAAGTCTCGACCGACATAGGTTTGTATTTATTTATTAGGGGTCTCATGCATGGTTATGAATAAGTATGTTTTAACATGTAGGACGTTACATTTTTTGTACTACAAATAACCACTAAATTCCTTAACAATAAAAATCCCTGCATGTTACCGTAATTTTTTATACACTCCCTTCATTTTCATTAAAAAACAAAAGATTATGATAATGATGATGAAAGCATTATGGGATGATATGGTAGTGTGGTCCCGCTGTTTGGTCCTAACATTATTACTCTGATAAAACTATTCGCTGTCTACTAAAATGAAAGGAGAAAGTAGAGAGAGGGGTATAGTTGATAGTGTTGTTTTTTTGTAATCCATCAACACGAAAGAATAAGAGGAATATATATGATTTCATGGCTTTACTTGAAAATTGATTAGACAGCTTTTGATGATTTTAATTTTCATCGACTTGGGTTTTATTACATCAGCGAAGCTTGAAAAGAGGAAAACTTTCCTTACATAAAATGTGGCAAGTTTTCTAATATGTATAATAATATTAAGGGAAAAAGTTTATTAAATACTTTGCTTTCCTGTAATTTATTATTGCTTTTATGTATATCGCACATAAATGTTTATGGCATCTGCTTATAGTAGATGAAAAAACTGGCTACCATTTTAATATTTTGGCACAAGCATATATACCTACATAATATACTCATTCATCTGTGTAGAAAAGTGAAAAGAAAATAAGGAACACCACACCTTTATAACATGCGTCATTATGCGTGCTGGTTGGGGAAATGTGTGATGAGAAAAGTGCTAACATGTACTGAAAAGAGTATTACTATAAGTGACTATACTAAAGTTATTATAATTTCTATCTGTATTTTCTATAAATAAATCAGGTGGCAGGCTGGCGAATGGTAGCATGTGTTCTGTCACATGTGGCGGCGGTCTGAGGATACGGAAGGTGTTTTGCGCTCAGGAGAAAAATGGAACAAAAATTCAGGTGAGTAGTAGTTATCGTTAAACCTTAAACCATACAAAATACGCACATTATAATCCAAATAAATTGTCATACATCATACAACTGACTTTCAACATCTTGTCAATATGGTCATTACACATGAAAATATACCCACAGGAAAAATCGTAGAAAAATCCAATCGCGCTGATGATAATTCGTCCAGTCCCAGTTCGAATCAAGCAAAAAATCTCAAAGATCGATTATTGTTTCAGAATTCTGGTTTTACTACTTTGCTTGGACAAAATGTTAACGAGTTATTGTTATTCTTAAATATAGGTTTACTACAAGCAACAACAGATAAATATAATATTCTATCGAATAAATAAGTGAATATATCAATCTAGCTTTCTAAAAAAAATGTTTATCAACCTGGCAATCATAAACAGAGCGGAACAAAATTGAATGTGAGAAGTTTCAAGGTAGAGAGAGAGAGGGTGGGTGTGGAGTGGAGATACTCTCTGGCGCGTTTCTGCTGATGAAATTATTCCAACTCAAGTAAGATACTAAATTGGAAAAATACAATTTGGTGTAGAAAAGCTTAGAATCTAATGGTACCAAGGAGTACAATATAGCCTTCTAAAAATAAAATTGTTGGGGGACACCAATATAATAATACTGATGAAAACAAGACAAAAAAAAATACTGATGAAGAAACTCAAGGTGAAATTCGAGTGTGATGTACTGAAACTTTAATCCCATTTTGCATGCTTGGAAATACACGGACCAGTTAATAAAGTCCCATGTCGTTCGTATATCTCTACAAAATACCGCATCACTTTTTCTTTCTGCACGGCATACATTCAAACATGAAAACTATATTAAGTAGGTATTATATTATATTGTCTTTCCTCGTGACACACTTATCAACTCACATTCAAACTTGAATGAATACAGGGTTTATATTAGGAAATAGGGTATTATTGAAATATTCCTAGATTTGTTCTCTCGATAGTCACAAGAGTCACAAGTAAAAATTGTGGAGAAGCTGACGCCGACGCCAGCAAACAAAATCACCTCATTGATTGCGTAGGTGTATACGATGGGTTGTCTGCTTGCCTACGCACAAAATCCAATATTAGTCACGGTACTACTACTAATACCTTTCCCCTAACAAAAATAATAATAAAATGCAGTGCAGTTCTATAATAATATGGCAATAACTTAGAGCTGGATATTTGTACCTACCCCAACCCCAACTATACACACCCACCCATTAGGTAGGGAAAGTTTAACCGATGTGCAATGCTGATTTTCTACTTTTTCTTGGCTCATCTCCATAAAACCATTTATTCTATTTCTCGGTTTGCTTTATGTGTGGTAGGTATGTGTATTTTGATAAAAGTTGAGAATCTTTTCTCCACACAAACTATACTTGTGTTACAATGGATAAGTTGACATACATCCATCGAAGAAATTCGTAAATCGTAAAACATTTTATTTTGTGTTGCTATTAAAAGTCTTTAAACAAAATTCTTTATTTTATATGTTTACACTGAAGATAAGGTATAGTATATAGTTTGTATTTACAAATCGTAACGTTATTCTATTTTCTATAGATTAGATTCTAATCAGGATGATTTCACAAAAAAACTGTTTTCTCCACAGATCTACACAAAACAGAAAATACATTCATAAATCAAAATCCTGGCTAATTTGATTATTGCATCAACATGAAATGAATTAATTATATGCAGCTTTTGTCTCAAAAGCGTTCATTTTCCACAAGAGAGATCACGTCAAGAATTATGCAATTAATTATATTATTAGCTTTCCGACACACAATATTCCTTGCTTAGCCACAAAAAGTATTGTCAGCATTTTCAAGACGTGCACAAGCTCTAAATGTACTTTTTATTTCAGGAAATATCCAAGAAATTTACTATTTATATACTAAAACTCACTTATTATTATTCAAAAATGAAGTGGTAATTTAAATATGTATTAAAATAGTAATAAAACTTTTTTCTTGTTAATACATATAATATAATATACATACAAGACATATAGTAGCTCATTCGTTTCTCTTCAGCGCTTTATAAGTAAAGTGTATTATATACAGAACAGGGAACCATAAAGATTTAAGAGTAATTTAAGCAACATCAGCATTCTTTTCCGATTCCACTTAAAATTTCTCTTTGAACGGAACAGCGAACGAACGGCTTTTCTATAATTGCCGTTGTTAGTCAGCACTACTTCTACTACTGCTCCAACCAGCCAACATCAACAACAACGGTAACTTGAGCCTCTGTTTGAGAAAGAAGCTCTCTGCAGAGCGAGAGTCACAAGTCTTGAACAACAGTCAAGTCAACAAGAGAGAAAACTAGTAGAGGAAGGAAGAAGGAAAAAAGAAGTTTTTTAACGTTGCCAGTTTACTCCTCTTACTTATCATCATCATGCTTTATTCTATTACTACTTGAGCTATCACTAACACTGTTAATATTACAAGTTTACAACAACAAGTCAAGTCGAGCACAAGTAGGCCATTAAATAGTTCATTCAAATGTGCATACATCATAATATGAACTTTATATATAAATTTAATTCATATACTACATCCATTCATTATATTTATAAATCAATTCACTTTTCCTATACACGGTTGATATGAATTTCAAGTGGCAGGAGAATAGTAGAAAAGTATAAAAAGTAAAGAAGCTACTATAAACCAAAAAGCAGCTGAAAATCTGAAAATGTATGCATATTATGCATCTATACATTATCAGCAGATTCAGTAAAGTCATCGTCGTCGTTATCAAAAGTCCAACTAAAGTTTAGCAAAAAGGGAAAGGGGAAACTATAAAAAGAGGAATGCGTAAAATGTGAAAATGTTTGTGCTTTCACTTATCATTATTTTCACTTGGCTTTTTGGAAAGGGTACAGCAGCAGAGATATACATGGTGGCAACAGCAGCAATTGATGATGATGATGATAATAATAATAGTAGTGGTGGTAGTATGCTTTATACTGATTTGAAAACTTTCCACGGATTGTTGCTTTGCTTGAAATGAGGTTTTCCACCGGTCGGGCATAAAACAAGTTGATTAATATGCTCATATTATTCATGTCGTTGCTATATTGAATACAAGACTAGTTATATATCAAGGAACGGAGTATTTTTAAATACATAAATATGAAATGCTTTAAAGTCGCACAAAATATAAGGTAAAATTTAGTAAATAGTCATGCAAGTCTATTAGGTACAGCAGCTTTTTGACGGTGAAAGTTGGAATGATTATTTGTGATAGCAAGCTGATAATAATAATAATAATAGTAGTAGTGGTGGTAGTATGCTTTATACTGATTTGAAAACTTTCCACGGATTGTTGCTTTGCTTGAAATGAGGTTTTCCACCGGTCGTGCATAAAACAAGTTGATTAATATGCTCATATTATACATGTCGTTGCTATATTGAGTAGGAGACGTTATATATCAAAAAACGGAGTAGTTATAAATACATAAATATGAAACGCTTTAAAGTCGCACAAAATATAAGGTAAAATTTAGTAAATAGTCATGCAAGTCTATTAGGTACAGCAGCTTTTTGACGGTGAAAGTTGGAATGATTATTTGTAAATGTAAGCTGAGTTGTGTGAGAAGATATGTTGCGTAATTTCAAATCTTTATTTATATCAATCCACCAAACTCTGTTGCTTTTGCTTTCACCGTTGAATTGAATTGTAGGAGAAATGAGCAAGAAATAATTATTATATGGTGTTTTGTTTTCAAAAGCAAAATGCGTAATAATTATAATGTTCAGTTCCGGTTCAAGTTTGTTGCATATGTTTATATGTAGTCACTATATATAAATATAAGAAAATGTATATATTTGGGAGGAAAGCGAAGGCGATCTAAGTACCAAAGTAGTTTTTTTGTTCAACGATAGGTTTTCAGCGGGCGTGTAAACTTACAAATAAGAGGAATATATTAAGTGAAAGGTTTGGGTCATCACACGTGGATTGTTTTTGTTAAAAAAGGGGAAATGCCAAGAATGCCAAGCAGCAGGAGTTTCAAACACAAGAAAGATGTAGCTAGTCACGGCATTTTAAATCTTGCATGCTTGTGGACAAGGAGGAAGGCAGGCTACAAGAGAGAAAGAGAGAAAACAAGAGACAGAAATAAGAATAGAGAAAGCAGTATTATTATTATTATTATTACAAAAATGAGTTTAACTTTGCAAACATAAATCTTGTTTCTGTTTACGGTGGCAGTTTTATCCTTGTTTGTAAGCAGAAAGTTCGATGATGAAATGGAACAGAGAAAGAGAGAGAGAGAGAGAAAGGGAGAAGACCATGAATGGAATAATGGGTTGAACACAAAAAGAAATTTAGTGAGCAAAGCAGCATCAACAAAATATACAAAAGTCTATAATATATCCCTGCCTATACATACATATATGTACATAATGTGCATGCAAAGTAATGAAACCGTCAGTGTAGAAAGAGATATGCCCTTTACAGAAAAAAATAGCAAATTTTAATTTTTGGAATCTGTACACTAGTATGGGTTCGCCAGTCCTAAATGTTTACATAAATGTACCTATATGACGCATACAAAAAAATATTGAATTACTTTGAAACAACAACTGATAAGCATATATGCATTATATAATGCCCATTTTCCTTCTTTTTTTTATAAATGAACTGTGACTTTGTTAAGTTTTGAAAGGACGAGGAGGAGAGTTAAACACGTACAAGATCTGAAAAGAGAAATAAGTAAAATTAGCTCAGTCAAGATGGATGCAAAATAATTTATGAGGGAAAGCTGTAAACACGCTGCTGATGGTATAGTCATAGTGGTAGGGTTATAGTAGCAGTAGTAGTTGGTTTTGTTTTGGTGGTTGGAAAAACAATGCAAATAACATTGCGTTTGCTTTTTGTGTACAAAAGGACGCGACGCAAAGAAAAAGAGCACGGGCAATAAGACACGACACATGGAGGAATATGGCTTATAGGTACAACGACAAGACAACAATAAATGTATGTTTGAAAGTTAAATATCTTTACTTGCGTGAGTGTGTGTGTGTGTACAGACAGACACGAGGAAGATCCACAGCTATTTACAAAGGACTTTTGAGATTTTCTTTGGGAAATGCTGGAATACTTTTATTTTGTGTGTGTACATTTGTACTTTATTATACATTCATCTGTGTATATTATACAAAAATATAATACAAAATAGCTAAAACATAATGTTTACTATAAGTGTGTGTAAATGTAAATACCTTAAACTATAACGGGTATATATGTATACATTCCCAGTTGTGGCTTTTTAAGAAGGGTGTATATTATGGGCATGCATATATATGTATCTCTTGTGTCGGAAGAAACAGTTTTCTTCTATTGTTTTAGCAATGTGTGATGGCTTCTAAAAAAGATCATTGTGAATGTTATGTGAATAGACTTTTTCTCTCCTTTTGTTTAGATTCCTTCACCAGTCAAATTCTCAAGCTGCTCTGCTTTTGAGAGAATCTCAGCTGCGAAATTATTTATGGGGACAACCCAGACAGAATGTCATCTACATAATTTCTCACAGGATTTTGACAATGTCTTCTTCTTTCATATTACCAACATTACAGACTAAGCAAGAATATGGAAAATTTCATATTTAGTAGTGGTGTAGCACATGCGACTATATGCCACCATTTCTCATTGTATAGAAAAGGTCTTTGTCTTTTCTTGAACTTCATTATAAGTTTTCTCAAATGAAGATGGGAACTTACCTGCCAATTCAGTCAGACGTATAAAGTCCTTGAGACGAATTATAAAAGTTTTACTATTTTACATTTAGATGAATGTACAATGTACATCCCTATTTATTGACTAGACACAGTATCGATGCGTGCACTAAAAAAGACGATTGCGATTTCTTTGACAAGCGGCTACCTGGCATTATAATAATAATTATCGTTAACCCATCCATTAACATTTTGATTCCGATCATTGATAGATGGTTCTACTGGAAGACAAGACTAACCAAAGAAAGATTAAGAAATGTCGGGCCGGACCAATATATATATTTTGTCCAAGTTAAAATGTAAAGAATAGGTAGGGTAAAAAATAGCTAAAAAGATCGATAGACTTTGACCTTTACTTTATATTTGTAAAGTACATAAATATAATGTGCAACGCGTGCAAGTAGTTTACATTACAAATCCATTTAAGTGCATTCACGACTTTCACGAGCAGGTTTTCTCGTCTCAAATTTCCAAAAAATTAATGAACCGTGCCACTACTCCATTCCCAACTTTTGCATTGGTGTATAAAACACACTCACGATAAAACTTATATCACCCCTGCCAAAAGTCAACTTTTCTAGCAAATCCATTTTGATTAACAACAACCACATCACATCAGCAGCAACCGTAAAAGTAGAAATGAGTTATATATATTTTTCAAGTATACATAAAACTTGAATCACAAACTTGCGTGATTTGTAATGCGTCAGTGCCACATAATGTGCAAACGAGAGAGAAAAAGATGTGAAGGTGAAATCTCAATGGTCGCCTTAGGTCCTTTTGGCTCGTTTTTGTGTTTTGTTGATCGATAAAATTCCTGTGGTGTGCAATTTATTTTTATACTTTTGCCCATTCAAAAATAGCCCCACACATCCTGCTGCATTTTCATATACACATATATATATGCGACGTGTTGTTGTTGTTGAATTTCTTTCATTAAGTAGCTGACTAGATGTTGACTAGAGAAAGGGTAAATGAATTTTTAGCATAAAAATGCCACAAAAAGGAATCACATAAGTCAACTGATTACATGTGTAATTATCGTTAATTTGAACTGTTATCAAAATTCCCAGGTGTGCTAGTAAAAACTAAAATCTTACATGTTATGCACTGAATTAATATACATGTTATATCCTTACCTTTATTCCAGGTTGCTGATAAACTCTGCGCTCATATACGTAAACCCTCAAACCAGGAACCGTGCAACATGGATACATGTCCATACTGGCATGCAGGCCCTTGGTCTATGGTAAGTTGACATACATTGTAAATTGATAAAAATGATTTGACTGACAAAATACTCAAAAGAAATAAAAAGTCTTTATTTTGCAAAAGAAACCAATGACCTGATAATCACTACTTCCGCTTGTGCTATCGTTAAGCTAGGAAAATAGAATCAATATTTGGAGAAAAATAACAATCATAGTTTGATAGCTCTGAAATTAATGAAATTGAGAAAGTATAAATGAATAAAGTCATTAGGAGTATTATGTCCTATAATTTTGTATTAAATCTGTAAAGGTACATAATTTTACTTTTCTGCTTACTCCCAATGGGGCACTCTGAGAGGGTATAATAGTAGCTCGGAAAGGGGAAAATGCGCTAATAATATGTATAACAGCAAATTGTCGGATATTTTCCCTACAATCATTTCGTGCTAGTGGCCTACATTTTGATGCTAAAAAGGGGGAAACAGGTACTAATTTTGTACCTGGGACTTGAACACAATAATAGCAGTACTTTTCCTCACTAGTTGATCATTTTGTTTGATTAGAGTGCAAATTGCTGATGGTGATTAGCGATAGAGCACGAAAATGGTGATATGGGCGGCTTGGCATATAAAAATAACTCACGCCATTTGTCACACACAGAGATGTGGTGTTATAATATACACACAGGTTTTTATAGTGAGAATTTCATATATATTTCTTGAAACCACGATACTGGGGTAAAGTATTTATGTATGTAACAGGAAGGGATTCTAATGCAATTCATAAAACAAAATTGAATGCTGATGATGGTGCTAAATATTTTGTGTTTTGCAGGTACTTTTGTTGTGTAAAAATTTTTGCCTTGTAAAACCATCGAGTTAATGGAGTATAGCAGGCAGGCTTATTCTTAAGGCTATTATAAAAAATAATCAGTCATTTTTATTTTGGATTTGTTAAAGACCAAATAATAATAATAATAATAATTACTGAACATGATATTTCTCTGTTTCCGCCTTTCATCCATTTCTCTTTTTAATTTTTTTCCTTCTCTCCATTGCCACACCGCACAGTGTTCTGTTTCATGTGGGAAGGGTTACAAAACACGGAACGTTGTGTGTCGAGATGCAATGAACCTTCCAAGCTCAGCCTGTGACCCGGAATTGAGACCAGCAGATACGAAAGCGTGCACAGACCAACCTGTTTGCCCCAGCTTGGCAGCAGCAACAACCACATCGACAACAACAAGTACGACAACGCTATCCCCAACCGCTTTGGTTATTAGCCGGTCTGGACCAACGAAAAAGCGAAGAGTGAAAACAACACCACCCGAGCCTCCAGTCTCCTCAACGACTGCTGAATTGGATAATAAAAATTTTATGGAAAGCTACTCAAGTCGTTTTCCGGAAAGTTATCCAACGGACTACGATAGTGAATCATTTTTTGATGGTACGTGCACATTACTACTACATCTGCTTCACACAGCTTTATATATATAACCTTATGCTTATAAACTTACTTACCTACCTACCTACCTTAAATAAAGATATACACACCTACTTTTACAATAATTACTTCATTACTATGCATATAACGTTTAAGGGGGAAAATCCCGTTGTTTTGTTATATAACATCTCGTAAAGGCAATTTTCAGACCGAAAAAACGGGAGCACAAAAAAAAATATTGTGTGAAGATTCGCATTTTGTGTGCAGCTTTTATTATTGCAAGTTTTTATGTAAACTTGCACTATGTATTCATGTTTTTATTTATATATATCATGTGTATGTATGTATATGGATGTGTATGCAAGGGTTTTGTTCTCATTTAAAAATGGATTTTGATGTGTTTTATCTCTTTTCTCTTCTTCTTTCCGAAATATTTTGTTATGTAAACTGCAGAGGAGCTGCCGCGGGAACACACTTTACCCTTGATCCAACCTTATCCGCCCATGGATAATGCAGTCTCGTTTGATCACAATGCAATCCCTTCTGAGCCCACGTAAGCTCTTTTTTATGCTTCCCATTTTATTCTTTTTCATGTATATATTATGAAATGTCTTCTTAAATGAACGTGCTACTTCTACTACCAAAACAACTGCATTGCTAATATTATTATTATATCAAAAGAAGATGAGCAGGCGGGGAGAATGTGTGGTGGTGGAGGAGGAGGAGGAAATTGTGTCAGTCAGATTATTATCATGGCACGTACCAAAAAATGCTTTTTGTATCGTACGTTTCAAAAGCTATTGTTGAGGAATACAAAAAGAAACACGAAAAAACTCAATGTATTTTTTATGCTCCTTTCAGGTACATTCAGACAGGTTTTTTTACGCTATCTAATTTAACGTGTAGTTTGAAAATCTAATTAAAATAATGAAAATGAGCAGTTGGCATTGCTGGACAGTGCAAAAAAGGGAAAGGATATTTTTTTCTTAAACAAATTAAGACTTGTCGCTACTAATTAATTGAAGGAAGATAACTTAATTTTATTTTCAAAGAAAGATGTCTCATTACCGTAAAAAATGCCTTTGATGGTAAAGCACGTGACATTAAAAACAGTAAGAAATACAATTTATGAATTAGACATGTCATGTAGAGAACATGCAAGCATTAATTAGAATTAGCCAGGCAAAACAAACAAAAAAACAATAATGTCAACCAACTATAGTCAGCCATATCATTACTTTTCCTTCCCCGACGTTTCCTCTTTTTATGTAAGTATATAAAACACTCATTATGATTCATCCCACGTATAAAAAAGGAGACCCAACCCTCACCCGACCAACTGCTGCTGCTGTTTGCACGCTGCAATTCAATTGCAATGTGAGAGAAGAAAAGGAGATATACACACACCATTACTATATATACCTCTCTACTTGTAGTTCACTAGCCAACATAATGATGATAGAACAATGATATGAATTCAAATAGCTTGATTTTGATTTTTGTTAAGCTCTCCTGGGCTACTGACTTGAATTTTTAAAAGTGATTTTTTGCCTCTCTCTCTTGGACAACATACATGGATCCAGGGTGCATTGCGTCATTTAATCACATAATTTATGTATATTTACGTGTGGGTGTCTTAAGTAAAAAAAAGGCAGGCTTACCGGCAATATATACGCAAACAAAACAAAACAAAATGTACAATAATCTTGAAACGCTTTAGCCAACTACAAAAGTAAATGTGGTGATTATGATATGATTATGTGAGTAAATAATATGGTTGTGGTGGTTGGTATATATCGCCGCGTCACGTTAAACAATATCACAGATAAGACGACATTTTGCTCCTCTTTTGTTCCGATCTACATCTCCTTTTTCTTAGAATGAAAAAGGAAGAAAAAAACGCGTTTTTTTTCCTATCCCCATGAATGGAATAATAAAAGAGCAGTGGTAGTATGATAATGCTCAAAATGTTGTACTCACATCATACTGACAAGGAGAATAATAAAATCTTATTAGCAGCAATATTACGCTTGATTTCCACTACTACTCCCACATCCCACATACTGTTTCATCAACAACATCACTACATATCATATAAAAAAACTACTACTACTTCTACTTTCTACACAATGTCATTCCTACATGCTGACATGTTGGTGATTGGTGATGTCGTTAAAAGGATGATAACAACCATGATTATTTTTATTGTTATGATATTGACTTTACTGATATACCACCCATCCATATATATTCTTGTATTCTCGTGCCGTGTGTCTGCCGCTTCCGATAAAATGGACAAAAGTGATGGTAACACAATATATGTATCCGTTGCATACATGTAGAATTAGAGGAATATAAAGACATCATTTTTTATAGACAATAATGCTCAATTGTACAGTGTACCATGTTATGGATATCCATACCACATCATCACATATCACATCAACAGAATCATCATCATTTATTATAGAAATTTTCATTTCCATCCATTCTTTTATTCCCTCCTCTCTCTTTCTTTTTGATATCACAATCTTCCTCGAGTCGAATTTCTTTTCGAATTTCTTTTTCTAAATGCCAAGGACTATATATACCAGTGTGCGTGGTGGCGGTAAAGAAAGCACGTAGTGATTTACAAATAATATTATTGTAGGAACAAAAATCACAAAGGAGAGGACGATGTATACTAGAATGGTTCACATACAACACAATACACAATACAGTGTAATGTAGGAAACTATTATTATTTCACATTCCACATCATGTTTATGTAGTCGACATGAAGAAAATGGGTCTCTATACAGTTTTTATGCAATTTGTGTACTTTTGTTATGTATATATCTACACACATGTCTATATTTACACAGTAAACAAAGCAAACACAAGTCTATTGGATATATATAAATATGATTCTCTCTATCGATAAAAAAATGGATAGAACAATGCAATGCAAGAGAAAGCCTCTTTTCTCTTCCTTCATCTTATAGCGGTTTTTGCATCGTTAAAAGATCAACACCACAGCAGCGCACACATACAAATAATAAAGAATACCACCGCGAATATGTGATTAAAACTGATATTACCATTATACTTGTATAAAAATAAAGCGTTGGTGTATACTTTACTACGACAATAATGAACATAATAATATAATAGTATAACTCCAGTTTTCTTTTGCTTTTTTGTCGCGTTTATTACTATATTTCTCGGAGAAACCACGTACAGGAAAAAAAATGTACTTTACTACGACAATAATGAACATAATAATATAATAGTATAACTCCAGTTTTCTTTTGCTTTTTTGTCGCGTTTATTACTATATTTCTCGGAGAAACCACGTACAGGAAAAAAAAGTAAATGAAAATATGAATCTGGCATAATATATCTAATATCTCTCTCTTCTTTCTATATTATTTTTATTTTCTCTTCTATATTCTCTATCGCTATATTATAATATCGCCTCTAAACATTGTTTTCTTGCGTATTACGTAAATAATAATAATAATAATAATAATAATAATGTGACAAAAAATATTATTAGTATTGCTAAAAGTGAACATGTTCCTTATGTGTTCCTTATTATTATTATTATTATTATTAGCATTAACGCTGTTTCTAATACTATGATTGTCTATAAATATATATATATTCTGGTGTATTTTGATATTGTTACTGTTTTAAAGCATACCTATACATCAGAAATATATATTTTTACATTTGTGTTCATTCATTCAAAATATATTATAAAAACTTTTATTAAAGTATTTATAATTGTTAATTTTTTTGCTTTCTTCTCTTATCACTTTAAATGCTCATTTGATACAAATATATTTAAATACTAAAAAGAAAATACCATCATGATGTTTGTTGTTTTTTTTCTCTTGTGATTTCTCTTTGCAGCAAAGTCAGAGTTTACTTTGCGTGCGGATGGTTGTTTCTGAGGTAGGGGACTATATATAAAAATATAAACCAAAAAATAAATAAATATTCTCGTATGTAAATTATTATCAATAGATTATTGTACCATAAATATATATATGCATTTATAATTTGATTGAAAAAATATATATTATACCAGCAACGATTTTTTTCACTTATCTTTTATTTTCTGTGTGCTGAAGACTTTTTCCATTGACGTTTTTTTATCGTGGCACTATTGTTTTTTTTAAATGTCACATGTATATGTGTACCGTCAAAAAATTTGTGGCTTGAGCTTTGGTGATAATAATATATTTATTATAGTTATATTTCATTCCAAACAAAGCATTTAAAGCACCGTTTTTGTACTTTGTGTAATAATATATATATGTACCTTTGAAATACTTTCACTTTTGCCTACTTTTCATCAGCACTCTTCTTAAACAAGAAACTCAGCACTCAACTCTTTTAAAAAATACACTGAAGCACTTTCTATATATACTTCACTTTCACTCAGCTTCTCTCTCTCTCTCTCTCGTTCAATAACTTTTTTTAATAACAGAGATTTATTATAGTACAGTAGAATGTTTTATTAAATGACTTTTTTTTAACGTTTGTTCTAGAACCTTTTTTTTGTAGAAATAGTGTACCAAAATAATAATAATATTATCCAATATCCACCTTTACCGTAACAAGATACCAAAAAATATATAATATATATGTTTTCAAATATATATAATATCTATTATTATATATCAATATATACAATTTTCAGTAGCCCTCACCACAACCACCGCACCACCATCCGCACACCTCACAAAAACTCGATACCGGTCAGTTCATCATATAAAGTGTCTATGGACGAATGTCTTGTTCGTTTAATTACATAAATAGTATGTAGCATAGATAAAGTAAACTACCTACTACATACCTAGTAAATAAATCAGCTAAAAAATACATGCTTGGTTAGCGCTAAAACACCTTTAATCTTGCAATAATATTATACGCTTTCTTATCACAAAACTAGATAAGCTGGCTACAAGCTAGAGTAGTACTCTTTTACATATACATACATTCGTAGGCTGAAAACCATTCAAATCTTGTTCCTTTTTCTAGTTTGTGTGCAGAATGAGATTAGTTAGCTGAGAATTTTGTATTGGATTTGGAACAAATTCCCAGTAAATCAATTTAGTATTCGTTCAATCTCGTATAAGAATACAGAATAAAATAGGGCAAGACTTCCTTGTTCGGATTCGAAAGGAAATGAGAAGAAGACTTGTTTTTTGTGCCACACATTTATAAATAAATAGTTTGAATAGACATTAATTAATTATGCCCTTATTTCAGCAATCACAACAACAGCAGAATATGTTTTAGGTTATCTTTACTGACGTGCATTACGTCGAGGGTCCAAAAGTTATACCAATACTATTTTATATTAGTAAAAAATGGTAGCATGATTTTATTCCATCGAGATTTATAGAAAAGACAGTGGAGAGTCGAGATTGTTATTCAGAAAAAATCTTTTTTATATTTCGCTCAAATTAAAATAGGCAAATCTTCATAAAATAAAGGTGTACATCTATGTAAGCGTACTAAATATCTAGGTGAAACAATGGCGAGAAGAATACGGCGACGTTTTTTCATGCATAGGTATTTACATTTGAAATTAACAACAATAAATCGTTGCGCATCACCACATTATGCATGCCACTTGTCCCTTTTTTATACAAAGCGATACTAACCAACAACTAGTGCCAATGCCAATAAAAATGATCTGTGGTATAATTGATTGATGTTTACCAAGAGAAAATTATTTTCGACATTAAAGTTTAAAAAATATTATAAGATGTAACAGAAACAATGAACAAGCAACGATATTTTGTGGATTGTTAATTATCATTGAAAGCTAAATTAAACCCAGTAGTTATTACAAAATACAATATAAACAACTCACTATAGTTGGTAGGTTATCTTTTTATTTTGGTAAAAAGCAGTACAAAAATATGGTATAAAGCAAATTATCTACATGAGTTTGTTTAATTGAAGCTTGCCCTTGGTTTGTAAAAAGAAACAATCTAGTGCAAAACTTCCAGAGAACTACATATATACAGGTCAACTTAAATTTAGACGCATATCCGATTTGAAATTTGAACAAGCTTCCGTAACCTTTAGCAGTTGAGTAATGCGTTTGCTTACCTCAAGTACTAGACGCTAGTGTTATACCGCTTTGCCCAAAAATTAATGTAGTTTCTCATCTTTATTCTCCCAACACATTTCTAATAAAAAACAACAAACATTTTTTTTTTACTTTTTGTCAATTTTTCTACTTTATTAGCGTATTTTCATATCAAAGCGACCATATCAGTATAACCGATGTACTTTTGCGCGGAGATATTGTAAGTAACAAAGTTATAATAATACCAACCCTCAAAAAAAAGATAGTCATCATTCTTTAGTGGATGATAAATTTTATCCAAAAAACATCAACAAATTAATACTATTATTACCTCTTCATCTCAAGTTTTATATATCTTCATTAACATCATATTATAATATATTGAATGCTGTCGTTTACTCTATATACTTTGGTCTAAGATAATTAGTAATAATTACATATTATATACCTACATAAAATACGATATTATCTCGTTTCTCACACTTTGCAAGTTTGCTGGAATGCCAGAAAAAATCCAGTAAAAATATGTATCCCCGTCCCATAATAATGCAATAATAAGAATGATCCACCTTTATAGTTATAGTGTCTGCATTAAAAACTTTGACTAGTATTTTTTGAATATCTAAAATTATATAGTTCATCTTTTAATCCTTTCTGAATTTATGGATTATTAGAAATAGGTAAATATCCTAGATTGAGACTAGCCATAGTGAACATAACCAAAATATTTCTCTATTTTTTACAACAAAATAAATCATGGTACTTTTTTATACTAGTTTATTGAACACCACCTTGATCACAAACCGCAACAAAAAAATACAGGAAAAAATCCTTCAAAGTATAAAGCATCAATTACATTTATTGGATGAAAAGTACCACTTTTATACCCTTCTTCATTACATTTTCACATTTCACCAGTTTGTTTATTCACACACTCATGCAATAATATGTGTTTAACAACAATCTACCAAATTTTTCTCTACAATACCACATGTTTCATCATCTTAAAAACAAAAGAAAGTATTTTTCTTATTTTATATTCGTATAGAAAGCACTGTTGCATCAAACTGCACCTATATGATATATTGTGTGTGTAAAATGACTAAATGTGAATGCTAAAAAAATTGAATGATTGTGTTAGCACGTAATTAACTTTACACGTTAAACAACAATCAAGCAAGCCATATAAATATTATAATATATGTATACTATATGTACAATAGAAATAGTTTTCTCTCTACAAAATAATAATGATTTTTTAGCCATCAATATTTATATATAATGTACGTATGCAGCACATACCAAACCAAATTATTATTAGTAGTTAGATTTCGCACCGAAAAATAACAAAAATTTTATACATGTTATACCTTTTGCATATCAAATCAAAATGGTATCTTATCTTAATTATCAATCGATTCACTTTTTTTCTGGCAACCAATTAAAAACATTTACATGTTTTACAGGTAATTCCTGTCAGAATTTTGGGTCACGAGCTATGTAAATAAAAAAAATAACAGCAAAAAATATTATTAACCAATTTTTCATGTGCAGCACTCTCTATCTGTATGTTTTTACGTGCATAAATGAAATAACAAAAAAAATATATCACAATATATTATTTCCAAGAAAATCATCACTTTTTTCTTCCAAAAGATACCATTAAATTTAATAAATTCTGCTTGTTGATTGCATTTAATAAAAGGAATACATTGTGTGTATTTACAAGCGGTTATATGTGTATCTTCTTATATATTATTATTATATTATGCAATTCAATTGAATTATTTGCGACCTTTGTCGAAAATTATATGAAGATGTTGTAACTTATATTTTTGTACCCTTTTCTCTTTTTCCTCCCATTTCTACAGCTTTGTATCTCGGCCATGTTCTGCTTCCCAGTAAGTGGTCTTCTCATCATAATCTACCTACCTACTTAACTAAAAAAGAAT
>JAITYZ010001640.1:0-14515 GCA_027744595.1 Paronellides praefectus | reverse complement strand
TTTATTTTTATTTATCTGCGAATTTATATGGTACACTTTTGGACCCAATGAATGAGAAAAACAAGAAAGTTTGGTTTCATTTCAAGGTTCAACTTTTATTATTCTCGTCTGTTTTTGCTGTTCCTGCTCACATTTTTGACATCACGTCTTTTTAAACTCATCAAACCATCAATAAATTCTGTTTGATTGTGATTATGCTAATAATCTCTCTAGCAGAGAGTCCATTATAGTAATAATAAGCATAGGTATATATGTACAGACCCAATCAAAGTGCATCTGTGTGTGTACATTAATAATGATACGATTTGCTTACATTTATTGCCTTATTATCATAAATTCATTTAATCCTGATCATTGCACATCAAGGACACGACATGATGGTACGGTTTCATTTCACTTGAAATCAAGAGCAATCTTCTTGCAAACAGACAGACAACAGAAACAGATAGCCTGAGAGTACCTTGCCTTGATTCAATAGAGAATATTCAAGGCAACAACGTGCAAACGTACATCCGGCATCTCTTCGTTTTTATCCTTAAAACCGTGCCAAGACAAGCCACACAACAACAGAATTCATCGTATCCCATCATAGTAATAAATGTACACACGACGTGCATTAAAACCACCATGCATTTTCAGGTTGCTGCTTTTGCCATTAAAACCACTTGTCGTACAAGACAAGTTTATTTATGGGAGCAACAGCTCAAATAATTGAATTGAACACTTTTCCTTTTTTTCCTCGTTTTTTTGCTCTTTCCGTCAAACTTCATCACAACAACAGCCTAGTATTAAAGAGGAACAAGAACAAACAATTCAATTCAAAGTCAACTCCACTCCACCAAGCTAGACCAATTCCTATATAAAAATACCCAACAGCAATAAACACGACAGTGAAAGGATTTTGCTGTCATTCAAAAACAGCATGGTGTTTTATGTATAGGGGCTGTAACAAAATATTTGGATATACTACAAATAATATTGAATATGAAATGCAACAATCAAGAATGCAATGCGTCGCGTCACATATAGTAATAAAGTTTTACTACAGAAAACCCTTTCATTGATATTGATTAATTTAATGATGCATCTATCATCCGTGTTTTTTGAGGACATTCTCGAAATTTTGTCTATTTACATTTGCATACTGCATTCTGTATCAATCTGAGGGTTTTATGGCTTTCCACATTTCATCATCTGTATATCATTTTTACGATGTTATCTGAAGATCAAAATTATGGCAATGATGATACATGCACGTTTACATTATTCTTGCATGAGTTTGGCATATTAAATTAATGCAGTTACTCATATCATCATAATAACAAAAGTCCTTCGGTTTCTTCCAAGCCCGCATCATCATCATCAAGATTTAAGATAAGAATCATTATTACTTTTTATCAAGATTACAGGTTAAATGGTGTTTTATATGTACATTTATAAAAAATGAGTTCACTAGTGCTCGCCTGTGTATGTACATGGCAGTGCGTCTCGTAATAAACAGGGAGCGTCATAGTCATCATGTTCTCTATCATCACCAGTCAAACAATTGAAGGAAAAGGGTAAGTGTATTAAAGCTAATAATAACACTACATACGCAAAAATTTGCCTTTTCCGATGGGATCTTTCTGGTAATTCGGCTACAGTATGCATTAAAGTACAAATTATATTAATCCTCCCAAGACTAAATAATCTGATGAAAAATTATAAGCTATAATGCAACTTTTGACCCAAAAATGCATTAATGGCAATGCATGTAATGTTGATATGATGAAGATTATCATTATAAAGCCAGCATGCAGCCTTACCAAACCTGCATGGTATATGTACTTACTTTGCGTTTGGCAACAAAATGAAAATGGTGATTAAAATGACTACAAAACTACAACAATAATAACATAACTTACTTTTCGTATTTTATGGAAAGTAGGCCTTTAGAGTGGTGGTGGAGTAAAAAGGGTAAGAACAATATAATCACTGTAATAATTTTAATAGCGTCTTATATACATCATGTTGCATAGGATTGCCCTTTTCTCTCTTACCCTTCTATCCGTACATAACAATGCACAATTGTATGAAAAAATACAATACAGGGACTCTTCTTCTTCCTCTCCTTTCGTAAGCTCCCTCATCATTTTATTATTGTTTTATTATCGTGTTAAACATGAAACAAAATGCATAATATATCACAAGAGAACACAATAGTTCAATTATAGTTTTTTCAGTAGCAAGCGCTAAAATAAGAAGAAAAATTAACAGAAGTGCATTCACAAAAATCTCAATCTACAAAAAAGTGCAATTTTCATTTCAAACAGATATACCAGATACCACATGCGTGCATTCATATATGTATATTGAAATGTGCATATAAAAGAATAAATATAGTTGCAGAAGAGCTTGTCTTTGTATAAAAAATAAATAAGAAAAATGAATCAAGAGTCTTGATTCAAGACTTGGTGTTAATGAAAGGTGTATTATAATACGTAGGCAGGTTAGATGGTTATTGTAATCCTATGCATTTGAAATGTGAATGATGACACCTACAAGCCTACAAGACTACATGTGTGAATTTTTAATCCTATCCTACTTTGGTAATAAATTCATTTACACTATATATCGAGTGCTTACAACTAAAACCACATAACAAAAGAGCATGCACGCTTCGTAACCACATTAAACATTCAATAGGGAAGATTTCTGTAAAAAAGAACAAAAAAATTACACTGCCAGCAGCAGCCAAGCCACTATACTACCTACCTACTGATAAAACCAAGTCAAACCTTCATCATCATAATATGCATTTGGATTGAATTGCATTGTGTAAAAGTTTGTGCAGGCATGTTAGAATAGTAGTAGTAGATAGTAAGTAGTGGCAAGTAAACCAACCAAAGCAACAAACACCAATTTATAGTTCAACACATTCAAGGCAATCAGCCTGATCATCATCACGACACAACAACAAACTGAGGAACGAGTAGAGTAATGGAATAGCAGCGAATATTAAAGTTGGTTCTATGTTCTAATGCATACTCAACAATTACATTACCATGATTGGAAGAAATCATTCCATTTGAACATATCTGTCTGTTAGCTGCACGCTTGTTTTTTTTTATTCTCGTGCAATGATGGCATTGACGATGTTCATATCATCAGTATTTCAAATATAGAATACTTTGCTGCTGTATTATTATGCCGTGGTTGTGCATTGTAGAGGGATGGGATTGGATTATTGCGGATGTAAATGAGATGGGTTGAACATGCAACGCAGCGACGAGAAACGAAACCACATCACGTCGTCTTCTCTTCGTGTATTATGATGGGATGATGAAAATACTCATGCTATAATATTGTACGTTATAAATAAATATGATGATGAACAACATGTAGAACTGGGCTGTTTGTTTGTGCATCATAAAATCCAAAGGAAATTTAATACTCTTGTCTTTTATGCTGTGGTGGTATTATACGTATACGCTGGTAGTAAACGTGCATCATGTGGAATAAAATGAAATGACAGGTGATACAAAAAAAACCACTAAGGCAAGATGAACTACCATCGTCCTCTGAAAAAGCTGAAAGGCTGGCTGCAAAAGTATCAGGGCCGCCGTCGTCACTATAAAATTCATACGAGTAGGATCATCATGTGAGATGGGCTTTTCACTGAATCTCGGGATGCAGAAAAACAGGCTAAATAAAAGGTGCAGTGCAGCAGCAGGCATGGCATAATACAAGAGCAAACAATACTTATTATTTAAAGCCAGGTAAGTAAACAAGAGCACACACACCTCATGCGTTTCTCTGTGTATTCTTCAGTTTTACGTACTTTTGTAAATACACTGGCACTCTTTTACTATCATTGCATTGTTAGAGAATCGAGAATCATGCAATGTTAATATTGAATGAATCTTTAGATTCGTGCATACTGCTACTACCAATGTTACCCATCCATGCCTCATATAACTAGTTATACGGAGGAGAGATGCAAATGCATGTATTTTTTTAAAATCATTATCATCAGATATTGTTTTGTTGCTATTAATGTTATCATGATGCAGAAGCAAGAGTTAACAATGTACAATATAAAAAACCTATTATATACACGTACGCATGTATTTTCATTTTATATCACTGCCTGACATACAAAAAAGATGAATAAATTGGGTGAATGCATTTTATGTATGCATGTATATCGTAAAACAATGTTTCATACTCTCTCACATGTTCTGTTTTTCGAAATTATAAAGACAATCACAGTGCCTATCTGTACACGCGCATATTTATTATAAAAATTTACGTAAAAAATACCTACACATAAATATACCAGCAGCAGCAGAGTGAACAAAAATCCCAGAGAGACAAGTGATTTTTGTAGGAAAAAAGAGAAATATATTATTTGATGCCTAAAAGAACCTCTTTTCATTCTCCCTGCACGTCGTCGTGAGTTGAGAATATGATGAAGATGATAATGATGAGGAAAGGATGATCATGATGATGATGACGATGGTGGATGGGCGTAAATATCGTATAAATACTACACAATAATGGTTTTATCTTAATGTGTTTCAAGTTAAAACCAAACCATCATCATTATTATCATCCGTGTCAGTATTTTTGTTGTGAGTTTGCAAGTGTAAGTATTATTATGTTGGTTACGCAGTTTTGCGCTGCTGCTGCTGTGTGTGAATGACTGACTGTTGTTGACTTTTAAAAGCGCGATATGATGATACAATACATACGACATGATGTGATGTTATGTCTTCATATGCAAGTTATAAAGGTGTGTTCTGTTCTGTTCTGTTGTTTCAAAGTTTATATATAAATATATAATATTTCTTTTTTTTGCAGCGTTGTTTATCGTTCTATATATAATAATAAAATTCTCTGCTTTTCGGTAAATATATGAGTGTTTTGTATGCATGTATGTGTAAGAAAAGAGTGTAATATTGTTATTATGATTGCTTTTATTGGTTGGGTTTCTAGTACACGTATTTACCTATATTCATACTTGCATTTTCACAGACAACTTTTACAGAAAAATATAGTTTAAAACTGTTAACTAAAAACAAAGCACAATTTATACGCTTGCGTGTTCTCTTCAAAAAAAGTAAGGAATATCGACAGTGTCTGTGTGTTGTACTGACATCACATGCTTTATTATTATTATCTCTATTGTGTATATTGTTCATGTCAGTCAATCAGTGCAAAGTGTGTGTAGTGTAAATGTAGTAATGGATAACATATTATCTGCAGGGATATTACTACTACTCCTATAACCATTATACCATACCACCACTACTACTCTATCAGATAAATTTATGTAGGTTCATCACCATCATTATCATCATCATAATCAACTGTACATAATAATAATAATATCAGTCCACATTAACATCAACAACATCACATCACTATTTTTTTACGTTTTGTTCTTGACTTGAATTTGAGTTTGAATTCAGGAACTATTACCACAATAATAATAGTAGTAATATGTAGGCCTCATGTTGTTTCTTCACAGCAATGCTGTTTTAAAACAAAAAGTTATTTTTTTTTTGCACACAGTGTTATCTATCAAATTGCAAATAAGAAAAGAGAGAAAAAAGGATTGCATGTATTGTTGATCCGATACGCAATACGCTGAGCAAAAGTATTTCAATTGTTTTTATTTTACTACACATGAAGCATTTTTTGAAGTTTCATGAAAAATTCAGAAAAATAAAACTTGCAGAAAAAAAAGCAAGCGTGCATAGTATATTAAATATATAACCCTTTAATACATCCCAGAAGAGTGGATGAGTGAGCAGCCTTAATTTGTTGTAACGACCTTTACCGTTAAAAATCTGCTTACTCAAGTGTCGTAGTATATAAATATATAACCCTTTAATACATCCCAGAAGAGTGGATGAGTGAGCAGCCTTAATTTGTTGTAACGACCTTTACCGTTAAAAATCTGCTTACTCAAGTGAAAGAACATTTTGTAAATTGAGGAGATGGCGTGAATTATTGATTAGCTAACTGTATAAGTGGAACCTTCCTTGTTCAGTTTAGGGGCTCTTACGCATGCATCACATGAATTTATATGGATTGATATGAAAAAATGACGCAGCAGCAGACATTTCTTTGTAAATAATGTGATCTCAATTTTGCTTCTTTGTATAAAAAAGGCTTCTTTAATATATCCATGCTATATACCGCAAATCCAAACGTATCATATCCAAATGAACTAGTAGTGACTCAAGAAAGTACAAACATCCAAACAAACCACACATCATCACTCATTCATCATTACCACCGTTCCAAATTCCTTTCCAGTCTTATAAGTTGCGTCTTCTTCTCAGAAAACTCGAAGCAAAAGCGCGTCATAAAAACTTATCTACTTCCATGATCAAAAAATGTGCTCCAAAAACGCTTCCTCCAGAGAAGTAAGTAGGAGGAAGGAAGAGCAGATGTGCAGCAGCAGCAGTAGGAGGAGAAGTAGTACAGACTACAGACAATTTTAATAGCCTAGTAATCTACTGTGAGAAGATGAGTGATGGGCGCATAAAAGTTGTTATAAATGTGTGCCATACATTAAGGCTTCTTGATCTTGTGAACTGTGCGGTGTGAAACTAAAAAGAAAACTTCTCCCTCTTCCTTCCTTCTTCTTCTCATCATTTCTTTATAGCAAAACCAAACCAAGTTTGTTTTGTTCGTGCAAGTGTGTATAATAATGTAGGTATATACGCAATACGCAACATTCCTTTATATAGCAGCAAAAGTGAACGTGGAAGACGAGCCGCAAAGAGCACCCACCACCACCACCGACACCACCACCACTTTACCAACATAACATCAAAAGGAGTACATCGTAATGCAGCAGAAGAGGTGGTGAATGGAAGGATGGATGTAGTAGACGAGAGGCAAATTATTATTGGATTTATTGTACTACAATAATAAGTGCTGCAAAAATGCAAATGAAGTGTTGCAATCCAGCTGAGATTCTTCGCCAATAAAATGGTGTATTATGTACTCCGTAACATCTCAGCGTTCATAGAGCACGCAAGAATTTTTACTCGTTCAATGTTTGTTTATCTTATAGCATTCCATACACACAACATACATACATTAACCGTATGATTTGATTTACATTATTGTTATCATCACAGTGCATTTACTTTTTTTTAAGAGTGAGTAGTAGTAACTCTCTGAGTGCCTGTATGAGTGAGTGTTTATAATAATTTTCCCTTCATCTTCATCATCATCAACAACAGCATCAACAAAACAAACCTCAACCCTTTACTATTTCTTCAGCTGTTATGTCAAACATTCACACTCACAAAAATTCTCGTTTGATGTTGACTCATTCCTCGTTTTTTATTGCATTTTTAGTATTACTTCACTACATTGAACATAACACAGCAGACTAATAATTCCTTCGACGAAATAATGTAAATTCTCTCATCATCATCATCATCATCATCACATGTTTAAAAAGTTAAGTAGTATGATGGTCTAGTGTGCTAAAAAAAATATTTTCGGAACTTTTTCATTTTTTCCCATATGTTTGGTTGTGCAATAAAACACGTTTTGATTGTAAGGTAATGTACAAAAAAGTTTTAATATTTTTTGGTTGAGTAATAATACTAATAATCTGACTTTGACTGCGACGACAATGATGAGGATGATTATGAATGTTTTGTGCTTGGATTTGGTTACTATTACCATTATATTATACCGTCAATATTAATATCATCATCAACAACAACAACAACGCAACTCGCCCTCGTCGTCATAATTTTTTATCAAGAGACTACACACAAGCCAAACTATTTTACACTTATCATTTTTTTAGTAACCATTTTTAGTACAGTGCAAGAAAATAAGTGTTTTTCAGTGCTTCTCACACATAAAAAGGGAAAAAATTGACAGCAACGGACGGAGGGACTGAAAGAATGTTTTGTTTATGTGAAATGTGTGATTAATGAGAAAATTCCTAACAGGAAAAAAGGGGAGTTTGCACCAAAAAAAGTCGAACAGGCAGGCAGAGATAGTGTTCCTTGTTAAATAAAATAAAACGGCACAAGATAACCATTTTAAAACCGTCTTGTAGTAAAGTCTTCAACGCAACGTTAAAACTTTTGTTTTTTTAGCGTACGTTCATATTATTATCACTTAAAACGCACACACATTTGCTTCACAAAGTTGTTAAAAAGTTGAGTTGAGTAGGTGAAGATTTTCGGCTCGAGAGAAACAGAGAAACAGTGTTCGAAAGATTATTCATCAAAGTTGTTGTTGCTATTTTTAATACAAAGACGTTTGCAACGCACACATTCCCCATTCTAATCTCTATAGCGTAAAAGGTGATTTCGAATAAAACATTTGGAGCTTTTTGTGATGATGAAGATGTGCTGGTATTCAGAAAACCACTAAGTGCTTTCCGTTGGGAAACGGTTAATTTACTACATATTCCATTCCATTCCAATTAGACAGAATTTTCTGAAGCAGAGTGTACGCAATGAAACGCAACACGCAATGATGATACGCACGTTGTAAATTTTACGGTTTCCGGGTTATCATTCATTCTGGGCTTTCGACTCCCTTGTGTGTATTAGATTGGTAAAGAAATTCTGAACAGTTTATCTTTTTAAGACCACGACACGCCACGGTACGGTGACTCTTTGACATTGTTGACAATCATCACATCGTATCGCAGTGATTTTTGGGATCTTGGAAGACAGGCAGGCAACTACATAAAATTTCATTGTGATATTTGTAGCTAACCTGTTAAGTAAACAACTTAATAGTCGTAATCAATCAAATCGAAAGCTTATGAAACAGAAGCGAATTTGTAGTAGTAATCTTACTAGGAAAGCGTGCTAATTACTGTGTGCTGTGAAACTCCCATGATATATGTTGACAAGAAGATAACATACTGAAAAATTGCTAATTTGCTGAAGATTAAACAAAATTACTGAAAGTTAACCAGTGTGTTAAGTATATTCAGCGTTTAAGCGTCGATTATTTGCGGGATAAAAGCACTATTTTATAGTTTGTGTGCCTACATAATATACATGTGTTGCCAACTTTGCCTCACTCGCTCACTGCCCTTTTATTAAAACCTCTGCTGTTACACTTATAATTAAAAAGTATAAAAATCTGTTGGTGCCTAATTGGACACTGGGAAAACTACAATCAACAAAATACTAATACTACTTGACTACTTTCATCAACGTGTGTTTCGTAAGTAAGCAATTTAAATTTAAATGCGAAACAACCATTATTATCATTTTCATGACATTAATTTTATTGCTACTATTCCATTTAATTTGATACTACTACATGTTTTGTCCAAATCAAATGTCGAAGTCTGCGTCTGGTTGAATGACATGGTACGCGGCTCCCATTTGAATAACAATTTGTTATTTGTTGGTACTGAAAAATTGTGGCTAAATAGCACATGCTAATTACTGTTTGAAATACTCCTATTCAGCAAGCTTAATATTATGTACAGAAAGCAAAAAGAACGGGTTCAACTTTTTTTAATAGCTTCTTTGGCTATTTGGTTAAAATTATAGAGGTTTTACACTTTACAGTAAAAAGTAGCAAGTTGATCTTTGGGTTTAGTTTATTAAACATAATAATTCTTTCACGCTCGGTTTTCATTTCAACAAGTTTTTCTGGCTGACTAGCAATGTTATTACAACAATTGAACAAAAAAAGCTAGGTATGTGTATGTACAATGTATGTATAATGTTTGTGTTTGTAGAAGCAGATTGAAACTTTATTATTATTAATCTCAATTAAATATTCAATAATCAACAATAATGAAATTGAAAACCAAAACCCTTCCTTTAAAAAAGAATTTAATAATGTAGGATGATGCTGATGATACAGCTCTATCCTCATCATTTTTTAGTGGACTCATAATGATTCGATTTCAACATTTCGAAACCGCTGTTAACTCACTGATTTTGTACTTATAAAGCAGCCTATTGTGTTACTAAACTTGCTCGACAACATACAAAATTGCTTATATGTATTCTTTGAAGCAAACCATCAAGCCAGCATACAACATAAAAATTTAGAAATAGTAAAGTAATCTTAATTATACTTGTATTATAGAAGTAGAAAAAATAAATAAAATGCATCTTAAATATAAAGAACAAAAAAGATTATTGAGTTCCGTTCTGAAAGAGGTAGGCAAAGGCAAATACCATGCAAATGGCTTGAGCCTCTTATTAGTAAAGTAGCTTCTTTTTGGATTTTAATCAAGGTCAGTCACGCCTGCTAACTATATTTATTTAAAAGCGAAGAAGATTAAATTATAAAACTGCAGCTTAAAACTTAACTAAAATCGACGCGTAAGCGTACGAAAGAATATATATATGCATAAATATCATAAATGTGTAAATCATAAAAGGCTATAATAATATTTTGTATTTACTATAATATGGCCGACTATATTCTATAGCATAGCGTGCAACAAAGGAAAAGTGGAATATTTTTTTCACATAATTTTTTTCACACTTGCTCCTGCACCTTGAACACCGTTTCGTTTTGTGCATTTGTTGTTTTGATAATGTTTGCTGATGTGCTGATCTGCTTGCCATGATAGGATGAAATTGAAATGATCCTGTTCATGAAAAAATATTAATAGTAGCACAGAGAGCAAAAATAAGAAGGGGAGATAACATTAGATGCATTTTTTAAAGTAAGTTTGATGTTAAAACGTGTGGATTTCTGTGTATTTTTAGGATTTGGGAGCATTACAATGATAATCTGCAATCTGTAACAACAAACACGCAGACAGACAGAAGACAGAAGAACGCATATACATATGGATGGGATTATTTATGAGTGATAAGTAACATAACAAGTTTTTATTTATAAAGAAAACCTCAAACAGGAGCTAAACATAATAATATGTAAGATGGGATTGAAAATTTATTAATGCAAGAAGAAGATTTGAATTTATATGCGTATGAATAAGTGTAGTCTTTCCTGTGAAAAGTTTTAATCAGTGTGTTAAACGAAATTCAGGAGCGAAAGTATTAAAAATCGATAAGACAGAGATTCTATTTATATTTTAGAGTAGTTCACTAAATCGAGAGAATTATTTAAAAATTTCGTGAATAAATTATGCTATTATTCGTTACATTCGCTTAACCAAAAAAAACTACACGAATTCTTCAACATATCAGCAGATAATAAACTTAGCCAAGAATGTGAAAAGAAAGTGCAAATTACATGCGAGTGAAGAGAAAAAAAACTGGAAATTTAATCCGACATCCTGTTAGCATCACAGCAGCAGGAGAAAAAGAACAGATACCGGAAATGAGAACTGCTTAACAAATCGTAAAGTTTGGAGCAAGAAAAAAAACAAAAAGAGGATTTTTGTGGAACGCAATTTAGCTACATGTATGTGGTAAGTACACATTTGTATATTTATTATTTTTCATCATTCAACTGGCTGGTTTTTGGTTAAAATTATAGCCACGAATTAAATTGGCATTTGTGTCGTAAACGGATATGGAACCAAATCATGTTTGCTATCAGCAAAAATGTTTAGTTGCAGCAACTTTAACATTACTAGTTATTTTCATCTCAAAACGTTTCCAACCTAATGGTGATGATTCATATGCGTCCTTTCCGTTGTTCTATGTTCTATAAATACTGTTTATAGAGTATTTTGTTGCGTTCGCTTTCATCAAGTACAAGGTGAATTTAATTAGCGACAATAATATGCGTGTAACCAATCTAGTTTCCTAAAGTCGTTTTTTAGCTGGTCGATTGCACTCACTGATTTAGATACTGATCCAATAATGTCAATATGACCAAAATAAAAATATATAATATATTCCAATGTCAATATAAAAACAATATGACCAAAATCAGTACAATGCAGGCGACAGAATGAGAAAATAATTTGCTTTTCAAATGTGCTACTGCTCGAAAGCCGTCTAACGAAGTTAGATAGATGTCTCTAAATTTGTTTACCTATTACTTCTATTTCTATTAGCTTACTTTACGGGCCAAATTGGATTTAGTATTGAAATAAGTGTTTGTTAAGTACCTGGTTCCGAATAACCCATTTATCATATTTTTTTATATTGCAGACACGGAGTGAAAACGAAACAACTAAACTGGAAGTTTATGAAGTCTGAATCGAAGTAGCTCAGCAATTACTTGTTCTCACTGCAATTAAATGTGCTGTTCTTAGCTGAGAAGTGAAAGCGTTTTAATATAAGTAATACAGCAGTAAGTAATCCTCCACCATATCTACCGATTTAGTAGGTAGTATGTGAACTTGAGTGTAAAAAAAGAATGTGGGAGTGAAGATTGGTAACTGACAGAAAACTACTACTATAATTATTAGTACTACTATCAACTATATTGGACTGTGTTATTACTGACGACGTGGTTTTATTGTCACCATCAACATCACACCCACACACCTCACCGCTAAAGTGCTAAGTGGATGCTAAAAGTGTACAAACTAGTTTTATATTGCTATAAAAATATGATGCTCTATTAAGAATTTAGTTGGTGCATTTCGCAAGCGAAGCAGATCTACACCACACGATTTACTGTGCAGTGTATAATTTGTGCCTTTTCTTTTCGCAGTTTGTAATTGTTTTTTAGTTCGCACTTTACAACTTGAAATAATATAAAGACATCTGACGTGAATTAAAGTGAAGAAACGGAAGTAGCGAAAGCCAAACGGATTTAAAAATAGCATGCGTTGTGTCTTATCATCATCATCATCATATCATCATGTGCATGGAAACATGTACAGCTGCTAACTGACTTCAGTGTTCACTCCGCACGCACCACACCACCGCACCGCCACGCTTTACTCGCGTTAGTGATGAACACCACTACTACGTCTCCCACGGAACATGTCTCCTTTGGCCTGTAGACTGCGAAATTTGAAAAATGTGTGTCGTCGGTTGCGTTTTAGTTCCAGAGCCAGAGCACGTGTAAACTATCGAATTTCACAACAGTTTCCCCCTCCTTCTTGCCATAAGATTTATCATGACAGCTGCAATGACTTCAGCTTCCTCCACTACAACCGCCACGCTTCCCTCGGCGTCCACATCTTCCCTCCTTCCGTCCGTACAGGAAAATCTTTCATTGGTTCGCGTGGCGTGGGACTACGAGTACGAATACAAAACCCGAAAAATTTCGGTCACTAAAGATGAAAAGCTTTACCTTATACAAAAAACCAATCAACACTGGTGGAAATGTATCAGACCGGGAGTGAACAAAGCGTTTTTTGTACCTGCTCAATATCTTATCGTTCTGGACGACGAGGAGAAAGAGGATGAACATAATGATGGAGGAGATAAGTTTCCTCTACGTCGAGGTAGTGGTACTGCTAATAAGAAGTCTGACATGCAAAAATCCTCCTCATCAGTGGATAGCACAAATAGTGAGATTGTCCAAGCCAAACCAAGAAAGTCAATTTTTAGTACTTTTGAACGACTGAAAGAAGGAAAGTTATCCTCCTCCTCATCAACCTCATCAAATAAGCCGGCGGTCCCTACAAAAAATAAATCAAGTATAAGTAGTCGAAATGAAGGATCCCGAGCAAGTCACCGGGTTGTCACCAAAGAAAAATCGCATCATCTAGGTAGCAGCAACAATAGCGCTAGTAGTAATCATCATAAAGAGAGAAAGTCTAGCACAAGCTCAGGCGGCTCGTCATTAAGACTGAAAAATTGGTCGGCTAGTTTGGAAGAATTGTCTAAGCAGATTGTGTTCCCTGGTTTAACTTCCGAGTCTGTTGTAGATCTCACTTCATTATCAGCCAATAACAGTTTCAAGCCGAGTACCATTGCAGCATCAAACAAAAAACATCATCAACAACAGAAAGAAAAGGAGGATAAGCATGGTAGTAGCACTGCGCTGTCATCCTCACATAATCTTCCTCACAAAACTAATGAGCATCCCGCTAATACCACCACCTCCAATTCTTGCGGTGCTAGTAGTAGTGCAAATGGCAGCTGCACGGGTAGCTGTGATGGTAAATTCCATGCAATCAACAAGTGCCTCAGTTTCCGTAATCCCACTTACGCTAATAATAATAATGAGGAAAAAGGAAGTCCTACAAATGAGCAAGCTGGTGACAGTTGTAGAGAACGTAGCACCGCCACGACGACAAACCATCAACATTCCTTAACGGCTCAGTTGGATTCCCCGTCATCTCCAACAGAACATCAGAGTAACAAAGTAAGCCATTCATATATAACAAAATAAATATACTAAATGACTTCACTTCTCTCTGTCGAAAAAGTATTTTTTTTCCTCATGTATGCCTACTTAAACTATTGTGCGAGATTCAAAATAATCGTGGCTTTTTTGCTTTTCATCTTCAAACTGTTGACTGTATACTTTTACTTGTCACACACATACGTACAAATCTTTTTGTCGTGTATTCATGTTGCAAGTTGTACCTTAATGCTATTTTAATATCGCAAAAAAAATCTCTTCATGCTACTTTTGTTTTTCTTACAACTCAGTTCCTCACTTTTCCTTTTTC
>JAITYZ010001639.1:0-13817 GCA_027744595.1 Paronellides praefectus | reverse complement strand
TATATACATATTTTTGTTACGATCATCCGTAAAGATCTTTTAGGCAGATTCAAAACTCATTCTTTTGTGTTTTTATGTGATCCTATCCAACAATATTAAAAATGCTGTGTGTCCTTCCTTATCAAAGCGGATCACCGACAGGCATCATTCTTGTGAGCAAAGAGTATAGAAGAAATCAAAAGAAAATGAACAAAAAATGTTTGCATTTTGTTCATTCTTTTTTTATTATTGAAGAGCAATCCAGTGTAAAATAAAAATGTTCAATACATTTAAACTGACAACAAACTAGACACTATGCGGAACTGTTGCGGAACAGCTAACAACATGCCAAAACGCTCAATCTTTACATGTCTTAAAGAAGTAAAAAATCTTTTGAGTATGGGATTTGACCCAGTATAGGTATTATATTTAACAATCAGATTTAAAAATAAATTTTGTGTCCGATGATCATGGAAAAAAAGGAACATGCCTTAAATTCGGGTATGAAATCACGCATGTTGCATGCACGAAAATATTAGCTTTAAAAATGCAAACAGGCATCTAATTCCAAGTGTTTCGATCACGAAGTTGGCTAACTATAGCATAGTTGATTGTTTTCAAAAAGACATTATCATATCCGTACATCTCTGATGAAGACAAGAAAATTGCGGTTAACCACTGTCATAAGACATGAACTAATATTTATTTAGAAATACATGCTATATTTAATACCTAATTTAGGTGTTTTTGAAAAGCATTCAAGAGAGTATTTAACATTCTCAGATTGTTTGATAAGCTACACGCAAAAAAATAACCTTACTATTTTTGCAATGTAGTATAAATTGGTTAATAGATCGGTTATGGGCAAATATTTGTATACGTAAATAGGTATGTAAAATTTAAAAAAAAACACTGGATACTGTGCACGCGATAATCAAAAGAATCAAGTCCGATACAAATGGTATATCTTTGAAGAAAGATGTATAAACTTTCATGTGTTTGTACATATGTTTGAGTATTTCATGCATTGGCACCCGAAAGCCGAAACATTTAGTTTTTGCAAAGAGATAAAGATAAGGTGATATGATACACTGTCCATAATCCGTGCAAAAAGGCGGCCGCAGTACACACACAGTAGTAGATCTTAACCAACAACAACAACAATAAAAAGCAAATTTGATACAGAAATAAGCAAAAATCGTGAAAATTATTTTATATGCATCCGCCGACTGGACTTTCCACTACAGTAGACAAAATAAAAAAGAATTTTCATTAGAATTTGAGTGAATGTAATGTACAGCACTAAACTAGCCGTAAAAGAATAAAATATGCGAATGCAAAAAAATATATGACGGGATGATGATGATGAGGATGATGACTATGTGATGAGGATGATATGCCAACTTTTTCTCTCAATTTTCTAGTGATTTGTGTTCCTAGACGAAACGAAAAAAGATAGAAATGATTTTATTACTTAATAATAATAATATGAATTCACCAGCCGGGTCGACAAGCATGCATACCATGCATATCATACATGTATATAAAATAAATACATGTACATTTGTAAGGTTTGTAGGTTCACATTATACATGGTACAATGTTTTCAAAGAAACAAAAATATTATATGCATGCATTATGTAATAGAGATTATTAGCTATTAATAATGCCCAGTTTTTGAAAAGAACAATAAATACGAGATTCAATCCAACACACACAATGGAAAAATCTTCTTCAAATCTACATGTCTGCCTGTAATACAGGCCCTGTATGATCATCATCACCACCACCGCAACCACCGGTCAGCTTTTCGAGCTACCCTCGCGTGATGTATTTTTATGTAAATCGAAAAGCTGGCCGACGCGGCAGTAGTGGCAAAAGATTGCCTATTATTTGTTAACTCATATATAATCATTATACATGTATTATGCATGTGGTAACCAGAGATAATTCTTTGTTTGTTTGCTAATATGACTTTCTTTTTCTCTTCTTCTTACAAAAAAATAGTGCGAGGAGGATACAAAGAAGAGAAGCATCCTATAAGCAGCAATTTTGTGCAGTACCGAACTTACAATGTACAAAAAAAACAAAAAAAAAACTGTAAACTGTGTGGTTATATAATATGTTCGTGTAGGTTACAGATTTTATACTTTTCACTTGCTATGATTATCAAAGGAACAGGCTTTTACAAGCCAATTAACTAAACCACTTGCAAGAGATGATGTGATGAACTTGGTTAGATGCTTAGATGTATGTAATATCTATGTAGGTGCAAAAGCATGTCATGTTTTCATTTTTGCGAGCTCTCTGCTCTACGTCCTTCCCTCCAGAAAAAGCTTTGAAAAAAGTGTATGATTTACTTTGCGTGATGCAGAGACCCAACATTAATTGCATTCTTGAGGTGAAGTAATCACAAAAAAATGAGCACAATGTACATGAAACTTATTACATAGTTTGTGGTGAGTTACATCGTTTTACTTTTAAGTAGCTGTCAATGAATGGATATTTGACCATATATTTATCCTTTCTCCAAAGCGCCGGCTAAAAAACCTTATTTTTGGGGGAATTTTTTTTTCAAAATGAAAAACTACTTCCTGCTTATTGTTAAATTATTTACTAGCTACCCAAAAAAGTTAAGCTTTATGAACTCAGGAATTTGTTAAAATTTCAAAAGATGAATTCATGTTACATCCGATACCCAACTCGTCAGAAAATTAGCTAATTACTAATTACTACTACAAAGCATTCAGCATAATGGTTTGTGGTACTACAGTGTAATAACCATGTTTGTGCCATTACTTTTTTATTTCACAGGAAATGAAAGGATGCTTACTAATTGTTAGACCATTCGATATGATAAAATGTACGACAGCTGCACAGTATACAAGCATCCGGTCACCGGTTAGAAGCAGTTTATAAAATAATATAGTAAAAAATATGACTATAAAAATAGAACAGTAATTTTTTTACGAGAAAAATACACATAAAAAAGCCCAACACGTCATAATAATAATGATTACCGATCATGATTTGATTACCAATCGTAAATGATCCCATTTACGGAACTATGGTCCGGAATAAATCCCCGTTATTGGCTTTTTCAATGATTAGACGAGATGTCACTGCGATTTTCTATACTCAAGTCAAACTTTATCTCCTCCTTCCTTCTGCCGCGAAACCTGGGAAAAAGAGAAAAAAACGGAATTAGATTGAGGCGTTATAACAAAAATGGAAGTATGCATTGGTTAGCATTGATAGTTCTAAGCCACTTTGGCACAAAGTTATGGGACTTTTCATCTCACTTTTATCGTGATAATCTTTGTAAAATATAAAATGCAAGTAAAGTACAACAATGAGATGAAGACAGTTCGCTCATCCCATATTATTGAACTTATGAAAGCAAGGCGTATGTGTATACTTACGTGGAGCGTTTCATAATTTTAACCAACAGGATAATTTTAATCAGATCAATTTATAGCAAGAGGTCGGACTTAGGAAAAAATATGTGCTTCCTGAAATATACACGCTGCCAGCGCACTACTACAACTCGAATTCTGAAACACCCCACGTATACTTGTATTTGTATACGCTTGAGAAAATTGCAGAGCAAGAAAGTTCTCACGATTTGAACTCTGACTTTTACATACATAACTATTTTCTCCTGTCATCCGGAGTTTACTTAGAATAAAAGGAATTTGATGCTGCATCCTTCTACATTATAGCCATGAAAGACATACAGTAAAACAAAACTGCAGCATTTTTTTCATCATGCATTTTTTAGTTTTGTAAAGTAAAGTATTTTACTTGTTTTATCATTTAATGATACAAAAATTTTGCCGACCGCTGCTTTTTGCCTGTGACCTTCGCCGTTCCTTGTAGCGATGTAACTTTTATCAAAAACCAACAAAAAATATAAAAAACCGAAACAATTTTGCCTCCTGTGACCATCTCAAAAAAAATATCGTTGGAGCGAGTGCCAAAAAACAACATTTTTTCAAATACTTTTCCTTTTTTAGCACTAAAACAAATGGGTTGTATTTTAGTGCATTTTATATATACGAAAAAAGGGGTAATAGTTGAGAAAACATCACTTCATTTTCAGTTTTAATATCGTCCATATTATCAAGATGGCTATGCAGCATTAGCACAGAGTATAGTTTATCATTTGAATCAAAAGTATGCGATAAATGTTGGTCTTGTGCTTGTGAGTACGCGTACGAGAGAGTGAACGCTGTAATAAAATGTGTTTGCAAATTATCAAATCTCGTCTTTATAGTAGACTTCATCATCACTCATCACTAACACAAGGTTGAGCTATAAAATATTAAAAATATTACTATAAAAACTATAAAATGATAACACTAAAACTATTCAATATCTTAACCTTGCATAATACGTAATTAACACTAACATACACACAATGATAATAAAAAAAATGGAAAGGGAACAATGTTTTGTGTATGGTTGCGTTGAAAGAAAAGAAATATTTTCCTCTCGTGAAAATAATCTCAAGTTGAAAAAGTTATCTTCATGAAAACGGTCAAAGAACACATCCATTCTAGAAATGTATACCTAGTTGTCTTTAGAGAGGTGTAAAGGATTTTTTAAGTGATTTTTTGTATGCAATCCAAGAAAAAAAATGTTTCCTTCCTACTGCTGAATACTTCCACGAAAATGATTACGTAAGCACAAAAAAATAAAGATCTTTCTTGCCCATGTCCATCAAATCCAATCTTTTATATGGAATTGTGGATAGGACAACAATGGATATCTCAAGAAAGAGAGAGAAAAAAATGTGGTTATCTCAAAGCTATTTGCATTGTGATGCATTTTTATAAGGCTCTATAGTAGTGTGTTGAGTGTTGTTACTTTTACCAGGTGGTAATTCCACCTATTATCAACTTTTAACATAAAAAATCTGCTTATCAACTCCATATCACCACCGCATCATCGACATTACAATTTTGCATCACCGGGAAAAAACAGGGTTTGGGAATAAAATTAAAATGATATGCAACAACCAATACAATAGCAGTAGCAGCGCTTATAAATGGATTATAAATGTTAGCATCTGATTTTACATTTTTTTCTAAGATGTTGGTAAAATATCCACCATTTTTTTATCATTATCTTTATGCGATTTTAGATTTCACTCCACTCGCATTTTCAGTTTTCATGTTATTTAAGTAATGTTGAAAGCGAGGATTTAGTACTTGAGCCGGAAAAGCTTCATTACTTACACACCTACCATATGCATAACGTGAGAGGACGCCATGTTTAATGATAAATTTACATTTTACATGTGCCTTTCTATGTTGTCGGGTGGGCATTAAGATTTAAATCAATCAAAGCACAGCTGAAAAAAAGAGAGTATCTACTGTTTAAAGCGATTTATAATGAACAGCACGTCCTAAAAGCAAAATTATAGAGCTAATTAACTGTTTCCAACCAATAAATGTGTCCATCCACCCACAACATGTTATTTTTCTCTTCTTCATGCCGTAGTATAATATCTATGAAATCAACGTTACTATTATCATCATCATCATCATCAAAATCATTATGATGTATGAGTAGGTATACATATTATACCATTTTTTTTATCGTCAGCACCACCACCGGTCATAAGGCCAGCATACCATCCCCTTTTTTCTTGAAAAAAATAGGCTTGAAAAAGCTAAACTACGTAATACACTTTCGGAGAATGTTTCTGTTCCGGCGGTTAATATCATTCCCTCTGCTTAAATGATATGAATGAGTGGTATGATGAATGTCCAAGTTAAAGCGTCAGCTCACAGCTTTACCTCACACAAAGATCTATTATATCACATCATGAGGTCTTTTAATATACATTACACAATCATATAAATGATATGAAATGCATTTTGCCATGTAGTACCTTTTTTCACAGAAGAGGAGAGAAAAAAAACGAACGTGTTTATGTTTACCTGTGTGTTGTTTCGTAGTATCGGAGCCAGACGGGTTTAACGATCCATAATACCTCACTCATCTTTTCATATGTAGATCAATTAGGAGCAATATTAATTTATTTTTATGATTATTGCTTGTTCGTGAGGTGCTGGCCAGCATTTACATTTATTTGGCCATCCAGCTAAGCATTATATGCCTTTTTTCACGTGAAATGAATAAAAAAATAGAATAGCTTTACCTCACACAAAGTTTTATGATTATTGCTTGTTCGTGAGGTGCTGGCCAGCATTTACATTTATTTGGCCATCCAGCTAAGCATTATATGCCTTTTTTCACGTGAAATGAATAAAAAAATAGAATTTTCAAACTCTTTTGAGTATGCTGCTGAAATTATACCCAGGTTTGTATGGTACGTGCTTTTGTATGCAATCAGAAAACAAAAAAATCACAATAGTAAAAAGTAAAAAGCGATAAGAAGGAAAGCAAGTTCATTTAGAAATCAGTTCATATCGCATACAAATGCGAAATTTTTTTCCACACCGTAACTTTGTTTTAAAAAGAAACAACAGAGTGGGATTATCGAGGGTGTATACACGACCATTATGGGATCAAAGATGATTAATTTTCCACAGTGAAACTTTGTTTTAAAAAGAAACAACAGAGTGGGATTATCGAGGGTGTATACACGACCATTATGGGATCAAAGATGATTAATGCAGAATGGCTCTGAAGCATCCAATTTCGCACCGCATCATTTTCCAATCCAGGCAACCCCTTTCTCCTCACCTCATTTATTTTCATCAAGTAGATCCCACAATCAATAATAATGAGTTATATACAATTTACTTTCTCACCACACATGTAGCTCATACCCTCTCATATATTACAAATAATATAAACATATTTCCGCTCTTTTTCTCACGGGTGGTTTCATTGCAAAGCAGTTTGTTTGCATTTGCAAATTAAGTTTTCGTTTAGTCCTTTTAAAGAGGCAGTGTGTCTTCACAGAAGAGTAGAGAGAGTGTCGGTGGATAACGATTCATGATTATGATGATGATGATGATGACGATGATGATCAAGCAAACAGGTAGACTAGTTTGCTTTGCTCAATCCAGTTGCAGTAATAAAATGTGAATTGTATTATATATCTTTTGATCATAATCAGAATTAAACCCATCTCCCATTTTTTCATTGTGCATCCCACCACAACATAACGTGGACAAACCATATATGATTAGATGGAAAAAGATGATAGAAAAGACCGCATTTTTCTCTGCAAGATTACGCAGTATGTTTGTACACAGGTAAGAGTTGTATAGCTAAACAGATTACTTGTACATATCTTCTACTCTGATGGAACAAATGATCATTCATTAATGACTTGTAATATGTTTTGTGTGTAGTGTAGTAAATAATCTATTCCATATATGTATGCATTTATTGAATGCACGTATGTATGTATTTATTTTATGTATGTATGTGTGTGTGTTGAAGCAAGCGTGCTATATGAATGCCGGTGTAAAAGACAACGACCTGGATTTTCGTAAAAGTTTCAAGGTAATAAGTTTATGATTAACTTGATTTTCTTGCTCCTTTGCAAAGGAAAATAGCTGTCAGGAGAGAGAGAGGATCGCTTTTTCCAGCTTTAGACTTTTGTTTTTTTGGAAGAGTAGATTATATAGATAAGAGGGAAGATAACCTTTTGATTTGTATAGCGTATAGGGTATTTCTCGCTGTCTGTTAAAAAGTTTCATGATGACGATATAGGATGATGGTATTGTTTACTCATTTTCTTAACCAGATTCCATCAGTAGTAGTGAAGAGAGTGGTAGTTTAAAAACTGCCACAAATTTACAAACTGGCAGAGACTAAAACAACNAACGCAGCAAGAGTCCAGACAATAAAATGCATCTCTAAAATACAACAATGCATAATATATGTAGTTTCATCAAACATCTAGCTCTCTTTAACAAACCGTTTGAAAGTCACAATGTTGGTGCTTTGTTTTGTTGGTGTGCTTGATTTCGTGAGAGAAGAACATTGTATGTATTTTTTATTATGGAATTTATCCCAATACCTCAGCAGAGAATGGTTGAATGATTGAATGGGGGGCTTTACTGGTCACTATACTGTCGAATTATTATTGAACTACTTTGCATCCCAGTACCTTGTATCTGATTGGTTTATACAAACTTTGTATTACCGTAAAAAACAAATTCTGCATTCTGCTGCGTTACGGAAATTTGGTTTTAGGTAATTAGCTTTATATGTGTAATCAAATATTGCTTGCTTTGCTTTCCAAAAGTGTCTTTCGGTAGGTCATCATAAAATACACCAGTCAGACCGGCTAACATTGTTACATCATAATATTTAGTTTATATTTACAGTACGCATGTAAAAGAGAAAAACGTAGTGCTTCTTGTTATTTTATCAAAACATGTTACCTGACTATGCATCCTGCTTTTATTACATTTTATAGTGACGCATTGTTTGCAGTTTCTACTCCCGAATAAACTCCTGTTACCCCAAGGCAGCAGGATTTTCCTATATTAACCAACTCTTCTATACTTTTCTCTACCTCTCTTGTTGTACAAAACTACTGCCAGCGTAGTAAAAACAAAAATTGACATAACGTGTAGCATATGGTCGTCCATAAAAATTGATTAATGTACTTTAGTCTGCAATACAAGTTGCTATTTTGACTTGTAAATTATTATTAAATAAAAAAAAATCCGTTTGATATTTTTTTGCCCTGTAGGCAAAAAATGAACACTAACACAACAAGACTTTTATAGTTTCATCGTCACTCATTTTCCCCCATCATAGTCAATAGCATGTAGTGATTACGATTGTTACTATTATTATTATTTTCCATCAGAGAGGAAAAAATGGATGTAAATACATGTATGCATTTTTTTGGTATTACCTCATCATCATCTTCAACAACAATAGTAGCGACAAGATAAGTAAACAGAGCTTTCAGGGTGTAACACTCTCAGTCAGACTCCATTACTTTTTTATGTATGTACAAGTATTACAAATACCGTAAAACACCTTGTTATCCTCTTTTGTACGAAAGACACAGTACATCGTTTTGCGTAAAAGAAAAACTCATCTTTAGCAAAAAAAAAGAAAAAAAGGAGAAAAAACAGCATTCCCACTTGTCAGCCTTCTTCTACTTGAGCAAAACTAGAAGTAAACAATAAACGAGCGACATGGCTTGTATTTCATGCAAACGTGTAAAAATGATCATTATTAGCAGGTTTTAAGTACTGTTTTGTTTGCTTTTTCTTGCTTGATTTGATGATGGTAGTGATAGAATATGTATTATTACTACATATATTGTCCTCGTTGTATACTCTTTTAATTTCAATTTCCCAGTGGCTTTTTATAAACTTTTTTTTTTGACAATCTTGGCCTGAAGGATGGGACAGCAAAGTTTCTTTTGACTGCAAGCGCAAATGACGGTAAAGTTAAATATGAAATGGTACAAACTTTACGATGTTGACATCACTCCTGAAGAAAGAAGAAACCTTTCTTGAAGATGGGATTTGTGTCTAATAAAATTAGAGACAGAGATTATGAATAATATGTAAAGGGATTATACCTTGTATGTTTAAAGGGTATTTAACTTGTTCACAGGTATGTACCTATTGTTCCCACCAACATCTTATTTTTTTTGCAAGAGATGCGCCTCATAAAATAGGTGGTTATTTATTGCATGGACCCACGTGTGAGATTTTTGTGCACATGCATCAAACATGCACCACGTCAAGCGAAGCAAAGGGTTTTTATTTGTTTTTTTTGCAAGAGATGCGCCTCATAAAATAGGTGGTTATTTATTGCATGGACCCACGTGTGAGATTTTTGTGCACATGCATCAAACATGCACCACGTCAAGCGAAGCAAAGGGTTTTATATTATGTTGTATTTAAATTACAAAAAATATATATTCTGTCCGACGAGGCGCTCATTGTTTAATTAATCATCTTTATCAAGAAAATAAAAATAAGCTATAGTGAATAAATCTGCAAATGCTATTTACATACATACATCATCATCATGTTCATCAACATGAATTACATTTTATTTCAACAAATAAACCAAAACATCCCAATCCCAGCAAAAGAAAAACCTCTCTCTTTTTCTTGGGCACGGCTCGACAAATAAATGAATGTTGGTGTTTTTTACACGTTTCTTTCCCCTCTATTTTTTTAAAGCTCCATTTAAAAACTGAAAATAGAATGGCCCAACATTTTTTTTCCATTAACAATTAAGAAGTCATGGGCATTTTCTCATAAATATACATAATCTACACAGACATAAGCGTAAATTGTTTGCTATTGTTGTGCTGCGTTTCATTGTTGCACTACCAGCATTATTTAATCTGGTTGGATGGATGTAGTTAATGACATGAAGAAATTTACGTTTATTACAATAACTGCTCTTAATTGATTCGACGTCAATATACAATGTGTGTGTGTGAGTGGATGCTAAAGAGAGTTTCTTGGACTTTTAATAACTTTGAACCCATCCCTGATTTTGACTTGAAGGATGGTTTTTTTATCTTTTCCAAAACTGGATCAACAACACTGGTATCAAGCTGCGCATTCATTTAACAGTTTAGTCGTTTTAGTGTGATGAACAGTTGTCTGAGAGAGAGAGAGGCAATAAATAGAATGGCCCAACATTTTTTTTCCATTAACAATTAAGAAGTCATGGGCATTTTCTCATAAATATACATAATCTACAGTGTAGATTCTACACAGACATAAGCGTAAATTGTTTGCTATTGTTGTGCTGCGTTTCATTGTGTTACACTACCAGCATTATTTAATCTGGTTGGATGGATATAGTTAATGACATGAAGAAATTTACGTTTATTACAATAACTGCTCTTAATTGATTCGACGTCAATATGTTATGTGTGTGTGTGTGTGTTTGAGTGGATGCTAAAGAGAGTTTCTTGGACTTTTAATAACTTTGAAACCATCCCTGATTTTGACTTGTATGGTTTTTTTTTATCTTTTCCAAAACTGGATCAACAACACTGGTATCAAGCTGCGCATTCATTTAACAGTTTAGTCGTTTTAGTGTGATGAACAGTTGTCTGAGAGAGAGAGAGGCAAACAAACACAGTAAATTCACCTGACATTTCTTCATGCTGATTTATTCGTTTGGGTGATGCACAACAATGCACATGTGCCAAGTTTACTGGTGAATGGCAGGCAGCAGCAGAGTCTGTCTGTCAATGAGTCTCTTTTTTCAAGACCTAGCCCAACTAAAGCAACATGTAATTTTGTTGTAGTTTCATACCTGAGAGGACCAAGTACAAACCCCATCATCACACTTGCTGCACATTATACATTCACATTAGCATACAAGCTTACATAAAACTTGAAAAGAAAACTCATCTTGTGAGATTAGTGGACCAACACCCACTCTAGACAAGACCATTGTAGTATATCAATCCTCTTAAAAACATCATCGATTGAGAGAAAGCAAGGTGCATTTTTGCCCACCACACCGTGGGCTACTGTCACCGCAATTTACCAGTGTAAATTCTCATGTCGTTTTGGGATCTCTTTTTTCAAGACCTAGCCCAACTAAAGCAACATGTAATTTTGTTGTAGTTTCATACCTGAGAGGACCAAGTACAAACCCCATCATCACACTTGCTACACATTAGGTATTCACATTAGCATACAAGCTTACATAAAACTTGAAAAGAAAACTCATCTTGTGAGATGAGTGGACCAACACCCACTCTAGACAAGACCATTGTAGTATATCAATCCTCTTAAAAACATCATCGATTGAGAGAAAGCAAGGTGCATTTTGACCACCACACCGTGGGCTACTGTCACCGCAATTTACCAGTGTAAATTCTCATGTCGTTTTGGGATCTCAAGTTTGAATCTGTGAATTCATTCATATTTTTTTCTGCTGATGATGACGATGATGATGGTGGTGGTATTAAATGGAGTTTGCGTTAATGGTTAAGAGGAGAGATCAAGCTGAGAGATTATTAAAAAACGCAAGACTACTACCAGCAACACAAGTGATGGTATTGATAATCATGTCTGATTGTCCGATCCCTGGTTGTTTACATATAAATGTCAAAGTATGCATGATAGCTCAACCCCATCCCCTAATTTTTTTTATAAAAAAATCTTTCCTCTCCAATTATGAATGAATTTATTATTCTACCCACCATAAAAGTTGAGGTAGCGCGGCAGAAAAGGGATGATCAAGGCAAATTCAAATGCAGAATGGATAAAAAATGTAAATGCAATTGAGAAAAAAGTGGATCCCTGCAAAAATGTAGAAGTGAACTCATTAAATGTGTATAAGTGTATATAATGCTGAATAAGTTGACAGAAAGTAGAATCATAATTTTACATAAATACATGCAGAGAGAGAGAGGGCAGATTTTTTTTGCACCCGGACCTTTTTAAAGCATCTCGTAAAGTTTAAGTAGTGATGACATCTGTAAAATGGTGTATTAAATTGTGCATCATGCTACTCCTTCTCCCGTTTCTCCTGTTTAGTTTGGTGAAACCCTTATTGCGTACCTTTTACATTTAATACTTCTCTCTACACCTGTGTAAATGTGTTTATGTAACGACAATTTAAATCATCAACTGGCATCTTCAACATCAATCTATATTGAACTACAGCCAGTTTTGGCTATATACATTACAGCTATACATATCATACAGTAGCAATATATTTTTTTAGTTATCCTTATCATGCAAGCTTATCTTGGCGTCTCCAAGAACAACTTTTCTTGTTGTTTTCAGCGATTTTTGTTAAAATGGCCTCCTCACTCAGCATATTATGCATCTGTAAAGCTGTATTAGGATTTTTAAGCTAAATTCTGAGCAGTTGAATTTTTGCTCAAGTTTTATCATTTATTCCTTGTTGCACTTTGCATTGCCACTGGCACGCATTGATGTGTGCAATTTTTATCTCGTTGAATACAGACAAAAAAGCTATAAAAGGTATTAGCAATTAATTATCATTCCAGGCACATGCAACCAGAGAGGAGCTCATATCACAAAGCTATCTATATGTGTACATGTAGTACTTTTAGAAAGCAACTGATAAAACTGCAGCTCTAAAGAATCTCACTAGACAAGTGGGCAGTTTTCTAAGATAGCCACACTCACTGTATTCGAAATATGCAAGGGCATTCAACATTCATCAACATGAAAAGATTTTTTGCACTTGACCACTGTTGGAAAATGCAGTTTACATGTCAATGCTAAAATGTTTTGAGTTCATTAAAATTTTCTAAAAAAGAAATATATTACATTTTTTGGTTAATCATCATCATCATCAAAAGACTTGGAATAAATAGGAATTAAGTACATGGTGCTACTTTTTGGACCCTCTTACTAGTAGATCTGGTCAAGTAAGGCATTATAAACATCTGAACAAGGAGCAATAACTGTTTGAATAAAAAGTAATTTAAAATGTCAGCATGCTACACACAAACAACAACTTGAATGTATAGCTTTTTAAAGTAAAAACATACAAAAAACCGTGTGGTTTAGCCTATCAATCAATTTCAAAAAGTCTTCTATGCACAGAGGGAAGTGTACTACAATAAAATATAGAGTAGTTTAATATTGTTGTAAGTGTATTGTAAGTATAGCTGTATCCTAATTTATTGCATAAAACGCGTATTTACTAACTAGAAAATTTGTCGTGCGATTTTACCCTTCAATTATTCTTTTCTTTTGCAAAAAAACCAACAACTTTCCAACCCCCAGTAGAATACCAACCGAAACAACTACCACCATCGTCGTTGAAAGAAAAAAATACTTAACACTGTTATCTATCGATAGTGTGTGGCTATACAGTTTAATTTTTTCATGATGTTATTTTTTTGTCAATTGGAT
>JAITYZ010001638.1:0-18785 GCA_027744595.1 Paronellides praefectus | reverse complement strand
AACTACACACAATTCTTTAAATTACTATCGTAAATTTAATTATAAAACAATTTTTCCTCATTGCACGCATCACGCATACAGGATTTCGTTTTTAGCCCTCTATATTTTCTCAGACAATACACAATACAAAATATATGCCTATACACATCTATTATGTACTTACATACACATTGCTCAATTAATTTCATGGCCAATGTGAATGCATAATATATATTATTTGTGTTGAATATTTCAAACTTCTTCATTACCATACACTTTTTACATAAAATACCAACTATATTTCAGTAGTACAAAATGAAAGAAAGTTTAAATGAAATCAATATATAATAACATAGGTAAGATATTTACTACACGTAAGTCAATCACAAAAAGTTTTTATTGTGCCTCTTAAAAAGTACAAAAAGAAAGAATTTTTATGAAGATTGCACTTTGATCTCAAACAGTGGTTCTGTTTAAAACTTGAGGGAGCATCAGATATAATAGCAAGAATAGAACAATATAATAATATATAGTGTTACTGGTACTGACCAGTATTGACCAGTGTTCAATGTAGTCATGTGTAGTTTATGTGTGTGTGCAAAAACACAAAAACATAATATTTGGCAAAAAAGAAACAATAGATAAAAGTTTAGCTGCAAGTAGCAACACCATGACGTGTGTGTGTACAACATCCCACATAACACATTTCTCTGCATTTTCAGAGAAAAAAATATGAAAAAAATGTTTTATTCTTTTTTTCGAATGAAACGTAAATACAGGTACGTACACAACAGAATATAAGTAGTCTGGTCAGTGTGTGATGTGATCTCTGATCTCTCAAAAAAGAAGAAGAATGCTTGTTAACACCTTACAGTACAACACACACACATGCACGTAAGTACAACAATTGATCAAATCCATAAAACAATAGCAAACTAGGTGGCATTAAAATCATTGTTACTATTTCAAATGCTATCAATAATCTGCAATTCTGGTCTTGTGCTTTGTCTTAAGGGCAGTTCAATATATACAAGTCATAGTCATTATGATTCAAGCAGTTTGTAGTAGACGTAATAATAATGCCACAAAAATTAAATTGAATGTAAAATTGGGAATGTGTAATTGCATCAACTTTGGAATTTGATTGAACATGTGTGTGTGTAAAATCTGTATGTGTGACACCAATTTGTCAGTTGTAGTGTCTTGAGTGATCAGTCAAGAAGATGATCATGTTTCACACTGTGCTACGTTACATTACTCGCTTGCAATATCAAACATCACCATAATAAACACAAAACTACTGAGCTTATTAAACAAGTTTAGTTGACAATAAAATACACAGCAGTGAAAGAAACGAGTTTGATGCCTCATTAAATTTTCATTGTTTATATTATTGATTCTTATCAAAGCTGTTTGCGACGCTTGGGCCTACACATCATGCAATAAAATTAAACGGTATAAATTTGCATAGGTATTACACTGGCATGCTTTGAATTTTTCATTCTTGTTCATCTTTCATTCATTTTTTTGGCATTCCTTGGTTCTTTTTTGTTTTTATCTGCAACAATTAATTTAGATTATGCTTGACAAATTCATCCAAAAGTATCCGGAAGGAAAATTTGAAAAATGGGTTGGGGACAAATATCCTCATTTCCCATATATTTGCTTCTTGTGATGCAAAATATAATTTTTAACCAAAAAAATATATGCTTTTGCATTTGAAGGTTTTATACTTTGTTTTGGCATTGCAAAATGGTGAAAAGAAATTTCTTCCTGTCAAACTCAGACCAACTGTACATTTTTATATTTTTACCTCATTATTATAGGTATCAGCTTTCTTTTAAACATAAATACACACACGAACCAATCCCAGATAATTTATTTGGTCAGTGTAAACGTACATACTATTATTGCAAGTTTATGTGGTTTCTCCCTATATAGATAGGTAATTACCTGCTAATGGCACTCACATGCCAATCTCGTTGTGTGTACGCATGTAAAATCACATTTTAAATACTCGTCATCATCGGTTTGTAATTGCACATTTTCTGCTGAAATTACTGTACTGTATTTATATAAAGATATGGGATGGCCGTGTAGACAACAAATGTGACCGGCTACCTGACCTTCAAGAATATTAACCAATGTAAAAGACATTGTTATTATTTCCCTCATCTTCGTGTGCGTTTATTACAAGTCCTTTCGTCGCGGTTGAATAGCCGATTAACCTACAATTGCTCTCGAAGAAACTAATAACAGCATTAGGTATGTACGCGTATTTCTTGTGAGACGACGATGATGATAAGTCAGACAACAAAACAAATAATTTACTTCCTTGCGAATGCGTCAATGCGAAAAGTTCCTTCCTATCAGAGTCGAAGAAGCTCTTGTATTTTCCTTTTCAGGTTTTGTGTTTTCTACATGCAATTCTCAATCACTCATCACCTCCCTTAATAATCTATTGTAAAGCGTGATAGGTAGTAGTTAAGAACCTGTAGTTTAGCATAAAGCTTATTACCTACACTACTCACTCATATAAAAAATTATCAATGAAATAAACATGATAGGAATAATGAAATAAATATATAGGCATGCGTGCACATATGTACCACAGTATGTGTGTATATATAGTAATATTACATGTGCAAATGTGACAGCTTGTTTGAATATGGTATCAACAAGGCGTGTTTACAATCGCATTTTGATATTGCGCTAAAAATTGCCCCTACTATCAAGGGAGGATTTCGGCGATCAACCAAGATAACAACCAGACTAGACAGTTGATGATGATCGTCTGCGGGAAGAAAGGAAAAGTTGCAAAGTATCTTTGTTAGACAGTGACTTAAGATAATACATGAATGAGTGTGCGGTATGCGCACTAAAGAATAAATTAATTGTTCATTCATTCATCATCACACCTCTATTCATTTTTGTAAACAATAAGGGATTCACTTTATGTTCGCATGTGTGTGTGTATATATCGTGTAGTTGTAAAAAACTTTATATGCACGATCAAATACAATCACTACTACTCTTACTGTATCTCTGTGTCTTTCACAACAACACAGTCTTGCTATCAGCAGCAGCAGTAAAATAATTAATACTACTTCACTCATGCAAACACAATCTCATCTCTTGTCTACCTCGCCAGGTGTTTAGTATCAATCAAAGTTCACTTATTTTTGAGTGCATCTTTCTTTCTTCACTTTTCTCCCATTTTGCATGCAACAAATGTCATTCTTTTTATTAATTTACTTTCTTGTAAATTATGTACATGAAGGAAACTTTTTCAAGTTTCAATCATCGCATCGACCAGAACACATACTCGATATCACAGGGTATTTTTTGTGAATTGTAAACTGATTCATCTTTGAAGATTACTTGTGATCTGCTATACCACAAAATCTTGATTTTGGAATTGAGAATATTCAAGTGTCGCACCTACCACCTCAGTAGTACAGAAGAGATATAATACAGTACAAATTTTATCATTTTGAAGATTTTGCTTTATCAAAAGTAAAATTACGTGTGGATGGATGTATTTTAATAAACAGACGAACGTTTGGAATGTTAACTTTTTTAAACGATGTACCCTTGTTATTAGTGTGGCAGCTCTACCGAAAATATCAAGGGACCGTGAAGTGAAGATACCACAAAAACGTCTGATACAATAGTTAGATGAGCTGTAAGTAAGCATATCTATCTGCAATTTTTTTTTGACAGGGTGGTAGAGTCAGGACTCCTGACTCAGGAGCTATAATAATAAATATACACATACATAAGCTCTCGCTGTATAATGTTTCATAAATGATGAACAGACTCATATAATAACTTAAAAAACTTTTCTCTCAAGAAATACTTTAAGCATTTTACACCCCTGTGTTATGTTTCATGAAAAATAAACCCATTTTGAGCATAATATTCAAGAGAGAAAAAAAAGTTTATTTCATGGTAAAAAGTTCAAGTCAAATGCACATTCCATATTTTTTTCGTGGCAAAAGTATTTAAGGACAAGTAGTACTCACTCACTACTCACCCAAATGAAGAAATTCATTAAGAAAGTTTTATTACAGAAAAAAGTACCTTCCCATTTTCATTACCTCTTTAAGTGAGTAGAGAGAGAGAGAGAGGAGGAAAAGTGTCCCTATGTATCTCTGCGTACAACATGTGATGTCTGCAGTTAAATGCTTACAACGAATTGCAGCATGTGGAATGACTCACACAGTAATAAAATTGATTTGATTGAGCAATTTCCTTCTTTTTTCTGTCTAATCTATACGTTCCAGCAGCAGCTCCCAATGTTATTGAATATATCATTTTTACCCCCTGAAATACAAGCATTCATTTACCACTACCTCTGATATGCGTAATAATAAATAATAATAATATTCTCTCATGACCAAGTTCAATTCAACCAAACTCTTTTGGAAAGAATAAATAAGCTTTTGTATGTAACACTGCTGCCGTAACACCCGGGTGTAAATACTAGGAACAATGACAAATGCGGGTGTAGAGCCGTGTTGCAAGGCAAAAGGAAAAAATAATGTTTGTAATGTAACCTCAGAGGAGAATTTCTATCCACCACCACCACACACACAAGCGAAACATTTACCCTGGGTATAATCATCATGGAGAAAGAGAAACCGGAGGGAGGCAGCAGATTTATGTATTTATTATGAAGTAGGCAGTGTGGATTGGGGAAAAGAAATGGAGAACCAAATAGAAAACCGCTATATCATATCATCATGAAAGGCCACGAATGACTTTTTGTATTCCTTCTAGCAGCAAAGCATCGAGCCAACTGAACACAATTTCCCAGTAGCTCCATAAAACTTTCAACTTAACGTGAGTAAACATTCCGTTCCAAGAAAAAAACATGCCCGGCCCGGGTATTTTCATGCACACACACTCCCAAACGCCGCAGCCAGGCTGGCAACCCTGAACTTGAATGTTTTTCCACACTGCTGATGATGATGTGCGTCTGCCTGCACACACATGGACACTGACACATGTATTTTAGCATAACCATTAAGCTGCTATACCGCTTTGAGCAAAGACATTTGATGGTGGTGGTGGTGTTGTTATTTAGAGGGTTATACAATTCTCTGTTTTAGTGGAATAATAATAAAAACCAGAGTGGTCCGCTAAACCGAATCACGTATTTACTGGACTGGAAGCATAATATAATGACATAGTGTATGGTCATGTTTTTCAACCCATCACTTCCTTCTTCTTTCGGTACACCAAACTTTTATTTTAAGGGGATTTTATGTTGGCAGGTAATCAATCTATTTGTTTCCGAGAAGGTGTGGATTTAATTACTTTGCCGAGTATTTTTTGACATTCGTAGAACAACATGTGTATATGTGTATACATATACCCAAATACCATGTAGATTTATTTTGGAAACATGATTTTGACTTTTTTTCTTTTGCCACAAGAACCAAGATTATTGTTTTAGATTGGTCTTCACAACTTCCAACAAGGGTAAAGTCCATATCCTGGGACAATGTCCGGAGCGGACTATATAAATGTGCTTTTGGAATACATGCTGTTTGCATTCTCAAAATTATCAATTCCAAAAAAAAACATTCCCGCTATACTCATTTTATCCCCCGTTGGATTCGGGTTAATTAACCTGAGTTAATTAACTTTTTCACACTCTCATTGCTACAAAAGAATGTAACATTGGAATATTACACAATGATGACTAACATAGCTAATTATGTGAATGTTCCAGCTTGCAACATAGTAAACAACAGGGACATTTTACATTACACGCATATTAAAATTACCACACACAAAAAAAACTCATCAAGAATTTGGCATTTGCACTTTTGGCTAGAATTGATATTAGAATTGATATTACACATTAACATTACACGCTCACAATAACCCAATTTTTTTGCATCTATTACACAACTTTAACTTTAGCATCATAAGGAACATGATTGCAAACTACTGTCACACACATCCAACAAAAGACCATGAGATGCACCTTGAAACTTAATGAGGTTTTCGCTATATTCCTCTCTACTTGCGCTAAAAATTGCTAGAAAACTTACCAAAAAGGACCTCCAAAACAGTGGCAACAACACTTTAAACTTTAATTGTAATTCCTATTCCAAAATTTCCTGGACACTTGAATAAACTGTTAAACTTGCAAAACTTTAATTGCAATTCAAAAGAGCAGCAGCACACACACACCGTATCTTTTTAGTTCCTTGCCAGGAAGGCAGAATGATTATAATAGGTAAATACGATGTACACTACTGGCTGCTGCATTTAGGTATAATAGACACATTCACAACCATATTTTTTTTACTATTTACTACTACTATTATACAGCAGCAGGAGGATTTGTGTGTGTGGCACAAACATTATTATTGTAGTATGTATGAAAAGTTATATTATTGCGTGTGTAAATTTTTTCGTATAAACGTATTATGGACTGTTTTTTTGGTTGTGGGTATTATTGTAACAACCATTTACATTTGTGAGGAGCCAACCAGCAAACCATGCATTTTGTACGGAATTCATAATGGTTCATCATACGTCTTTACCTACGCACAAGTTGTAGTAAGTGTGTGGATCACGGATCTTAACAGAGTGACTGAAAAACCAGTGTGTGAGTTTATACGATACGGCGAACATACACATCATATTCCTCTTCATCATCATCATCACCCTCATTACATTTAGAAAATATACTATAAGCAGTAATACAAGTATATGTGGTGGTTACTGCTTACTACCACGGTTATATATACGCTTCTCATCGTCATCCCTCCAATATCCGTCTGTCCGTTCTTAAAATCTTGCTATCCATCCATCATCATGAACAATGAAAGGGAGACGAGCCACACTACTACTACCCATATCCAATGTTGAACGCATATACACACGAACCTTACAATGAATAGAACATTTTTAAGAAGGTTTGTTTTTCATCATATGCATGAAAGAGTAACTCAAGTTTTCTGTATTAACCAACATGCATATTATATATGTACATGTGTGTTTGAGAGTGAAGCAATCACGAGAGGATGATGTTGAATATTATTACTTATTTACTGCGTGCATTCAGTAACGCAAGTTGCTGCTCCGCTTACAGACTTGTACGCAATAATAATGTACAGAGAATTGTAGAATAAAAGCAGAGGGTACAAAAAGCAAGTGTTTTTGTGGTGGCAGAAGTTCGTTGTAACTTACAAATGAAAAAAAGTATAATGTATGGAAAAATATGTAGTAGCCGTCTCTTCCTCCACCACCACTGCAATGCTCTGATCAGATACTCACAATAATAAAATCGACAATCCAAAAAATTCGAGAAGTGGGGGTGAATTGTATACATATATTGGTCATCTTGAATACGAAATGTATGCAGTAAAACAGAAGAGGAGCAACGGGTTGGGGGTATTATAATACATGAGAATGCTTCAAACGTGTGTATTTACGTGTAAGGGCTGAGAATTTTTCAGGTAAAAAGATTTTCAGACAAAAAGTTGTGTGTCTTGTGTTGTTGTGATGTACGGTATTTGAGCATGATTATTAGTGATTACACGTATAGGTATCATTAACCTGTGTTGTGGGCACATCTTTCCGTTGCATCACTCACTCGTCTCCTGTTTATGAAACGAGAAATAATGGGATATAGATAGGTACACAACAATACAAAACTGTAACATCCCTAGGTCACCTGCCCTTCAATCCACTAAAATCCGTGTTGATGTATATAAAATGGGTGAGCTCCAGAGAAACCCTTGAAATATTATAAATATATGATGAAGCTGTCAGACTGAAGGTAAATCAGGAAACTCGTACCCCTTTATTTTCCTAAGCACACCATCTCATAACTATTTTTAAAATGCAATCAGAGCAGACAAGGTAGACACAAAAATACTATATATGCGTGTTAGAGCACTCATTTTTACTACACTCAAAAATGCACATACGTCACTGACTGTTATGATACCTACTACAGAGAAGCTCACATAATGTGTGAATAAACTATACAGAATAATACAGAGTCGTTTACAGCAGCAGCACCGGCATAACGAAAATACTCATTTGAAACGCGAAGGTTACAGGTGCTTCACTTTTCTTCCTGATTTTGATGTTGATGTTGTAAACGCAAAAAGAGACTGTCCCTCTCTGTATTATACATTTTTGGAATCTATTCAGAAGCTCTTCTCGTTCTCTATATATATTATTGACTGGGTTCATTATATGCACAAAGTTCGTACGATATTTATTGAAGTTTGTTGTGTGTGTGGCAAGCTCATAAGTTAGATTGCACCATAAATACTTTGGGATAAGAGTTGAGTGGTAGAGATAATGTCTAAAAATTGTCGATCATCTTTTTCTTTACAACTTTTACGTTTCATATTTCCGTTTTATTTATACGCACGAATATTCCACTCTATAATATAGAGTCTATATACCTAGTCACATACAAACCAGGCAAGTAAAGACGCAACAAAGGTGCAACATTCAAATCCATAACACACGCATACGTTTTAAGTTGTTGTGTGTGGGGTAAATAAGCACTCGCACAACTTCCCTTTCAATTTCATTAGCTTCTGCATAAATATATGCACAAGTATAAAAAACATAAAAGTGAGTCGATCGTCGTTGTATTTATGACGTACACTACTCGTTAGTTTAATAAGCATTCTCGTTTTAGGAGGTAAATTGATGAGCCCAGTTAATTTCGTGTAACAAGTTGACATTCAAATACTTTAAAAATGATTTCTCCAATTAAAACTGTATTACTCCTATTAGGACTATATGTGTTCCTTATGTAATGCAACATTAAATGCACTCTATTGCGTTCCTTTAATCAATATACGCAAAAGCAAATGCAGCTTATAATTATAATTATGCATGTTATGTATGTGGTTGTAATGAATATGCAACTTTGTTTAAAACTCCTTAATTACTAGAACACGCAACCATAATGATAATCTTAAAGTACATACTACACACAACAACGAAAAGAAAGCAACGAGTATCCACCCAATAAATACTGACAGTTGTCAGTATTTGGATCTATGTAATTACAAAGCTAAAAATTACGAGGCACGAGCACATCACCAACGTAAATATGCTTAGGTATATAGATATAGTACTACTGTCAAAACTGCAAGCAAAAGGGAACTCAATACCATGCGACTATTTAACAACTTTCTCTCGAGATATGCTGCTGTTGATTACTTTTTTTGCTAGCCCGTCTCTTATTCTAAGAATCTTCAAACTGGTCAGAATTCGCACGGTTAATGAGTCATTATCGATGACATAAAAAAAATTTCCAAAGAGTGAAGGATCAGATTGGCATGTTTTGAACTGATATGGCGGCATTCTGCTAAAATTTAATATTGCACATTGCACCTATAAACAAACATGATTGCTTATTGATATGAACGCAATTTTAATTAGATTTACACTATAGCTCTTCGACAATGACAATGAAAGTAAGTGAAAAGATTTAATTTATTGCTATCATCCATGGTGTATTCACCTGTCAAATGATTAAAATTAATTCAGCTAAAATTTGTAATTTTATACCGATAATGATTATAATTTTGCCTAAACATGGCAAGCTCCTAATTGCAAAGCTAAACTTGCTTAGCTTTTGAATAAAAAGTCATGTGTGGTAACTAACTAAAATGTAGTTTATTGATGAAACGTCGACATTCATAAGCGCCAATTGCCAACTGCAAAACAATCAATGTCAGAAATTAGAAAAGCTACCTGACAGACCATCGGTAGTAATTGGGGTTCAATCTTCTTCAATACGCATGTTTATAATATATGCTTCTTCTATAAGTTATTGACAGCAAGAGAGAGATCATTCTTACATTTGGTGCACTTGCATGCAATAGGCTCATGTAAACTCACATGTCAAGCTATAACGAAGCTATGTATCACTTTTATTTTTGGCAACTTAAAATAGCGTCCATCAATAAACATGCTTGTATTTATCTAAATTTTGTTATATTTATTTGGTGAAACTAATTTCAAAACAACAAGCCATCATAATTCAAAACACTCATAATAAATTACATTAGACTATTAGAGCAACAGATCAGAATTAATAGACAAAAAATCCTTGAATTATATATTGATTTCACTCCGATTTTATACAGATCCATATTTCGTGATGGATTTATTGTCGTAAACTCCTAAAAATAATGAAAAACTATGTCATGCAGTCAGTAAACCAACTAAAAACCAGAAGAATCACTATACTACGGATATGTAAAAGATGAAACTATAATTTAAGCACGCATGTGTGTACGAAATAATGGGATTAACAAGGTTTCTCATAAAAATATATGTTGCTTCTTGAGGTGATTATAAGAGACTACGTAACATACAATACAGAGATCTGAAGTATATAAGAAGAGCAAAAGCCAATTTTCTGAGCAATCATTTTACTTATTTCCTCTTCTTCATTTCGCTTTGCTATGTGTTTTTTTTCTTGCTCGCAGACATAATTTCTCTCTACCACTGACTGACGCAGTAAAACATACAGTTTTTGACTGATTTTCTCTCTTCTCGTCCTCACAAGATTTTCAATTATCCACAAAACATGAACTTTACTCTTATTGATGAGTTCTTGCAATAATGATTAAAGTAAACAAGATTATGTGTCTGAGCGCAAGTGCAGTAGAAATTGCAAGTGAATAATATGCATTACAAACAAATATGAGCCTGCAACTCATACCTTTAAGACAAGCATAGTATAAAAAATATTATATGATTGTATGCACAGTAAATACACAAAAATCTTGAGCAATAATAGTGAAGTGCACGTAATATGCATTACTTGGGGCGTCTTGAGACACTTGAAATAATTAGAGTATGTATCCTTTCCTGAATTTATTTCCAATGAAAAAGGGTTAAGAAGATGAGTTGAAAGGAACGGTAATTGTCGTGACATAATTCCTCATCATCAGTAGATAATTATCTCACACTTTTTATTTAAAAATTACCGTTTTTTATTAGAAAGGACAAGGACCATTATTTGAGAAATGGAAATACCTACGAATAAATACTTTTATATAAGCCCCAAAAGTATTTACACCTTGATTATGATTATTATTTTAATCAATTCTTTTGAAGGGAAGTACACTTTTAAACTTAATATTTTTGATTTGTATATACATATATTATATATCTCATCATCAATATCACAGAAATCATGTTGGACTGTCTGCGTGACAAAAAACCAGATAATTTTTTATGTTTAGTGCAAGTCCTTTTGTTATGCCGACTTTTTTTTATTTGATACTTGTGCGGCATGCTACACTATGCATATACAGTGACACAGTTGATTTTACAATCCATTTGAAACATTTCAGGTTTTCATTTAAGGTGTCATTTTTTTATCGCGCTCAAGACATCAATTTTGAGGTAAAGCTGATGATAAGGAGCACGAATTTTCAGTTATTCCACTGCAAAAACAACCCTTTCCAAGAAGGTGCAGTCCACTAATAACGCTTGATGCACAACCGAGCGCAAAAAATCCTATTAATATTGATACGAATTATATTATGATAATTTCATATAAAAATTACAAAAGATCGTGTTACGCTATGTGGGATGACCAGGAGAAGGAGGAGTGGTTCAACAAGTCTTACAAGTGGCATTTTTTGAAATGTTACAAAAAAGCTCTTTGACGATACATAAATATGTTATACCTGTTGTGTTACAAACCAATAAGTGTAACAAAAGTTAAAGCCTCAATGAATGATGTCCCTGACAGTGTTGATTCAATGTCTTAAACAACACGATTAAATCACAATACATATTTGCAATCCTCCCTCCCACAACATAGCAAAAAATTCAGCATTACAGGTTCCCAGCAAAAACAAAACACCGCGCCGTGACAGAAAAAGTCCATCCCTTCTAAATCTTTGGATAATGGATGTTTAGCAAAATGGGGATGATTCGAACATGTCAAGGAGGTGGAAAACAACCAGGAAAACGTCTACAATTATAACATGATGCTATTTCTCTTGTCAAAATTTAACTAGAAGGGATTTGTGAAATGGAGGCGGGTGAAGAAGAGGTATCAAAAAAAGTCAAAATATTATCAGCGACAACCACAATGCAAAACATTCTCATACTTCATGATATTTTTCCAAAAGCCTTTTCAGACGCTGTACATAAATATATACTGTTCAACCTGTTCACACAGAAAAATGCATAATATTTAGCGATAAAAAATAGAGCCAAACATTAAATACGAAGAAAAACAAGGTCTTTGGGAGGATTTGCAGTCATTTATAAAAGAGGATGTGTCTGTCAAATTTAATATGCACAAAATCTGTTGATAAAATAGACATATTATACGGTACTAAGACTAACAACGTGTTTTGTTTACTTGCATTGTAGCAAGGATCTAAATTCTGTATCGTATAGTGTCAAAAAATTTACCTGCGAGATATCTATTACACACGCATTCACTCATTCAGAATGAAAATGAGGATATGCCGGGGTTAAAACAGAGTCTCAGATAATTTTATACACTATAACAACTTATTACGCTTATCATTAAAGGAGGATGACAAAAAGAATGTCAGTATATATCACACTGCACTGCAAGGAAAAGGCCTAAAGTTATACACTTTTGTCCTCCTCGCCCTCTTTTTTCCCAGTCATGTTGATGGCCCAAAGTAGTAAAGTCATGATCATGTTTACTCACGTTCCTCTGCAAGGAACCATGCTCACATAACCGAAAAACACAAAGACGATTTATCTTCTTAAAGGAAGCAAAAAATATTTTTTTCCTTCGGACTTTTTCTTGTAATTCTTCCGATATTTGTATGGTAAAAAAATGTAATGCATGTGGCATGACTTACTTTAAAGGAAGAAGGGAGTAGTGATGTAAACATAATCTAATAAACGTAAAGCTGTAGGGGAAGTGCGATACTCACACTTTGTAGCACAAGATAATGTAATGTAGTTGAGCCATTTACGTGATTACTTAAAACAATAACTTTGACCGAAAGAGGGGGTAGGATCATATATTATGTATGTTAAGTAGTTAAGGTTAAGAGTTAAAAAATAAAGGTTCATCATATTTCCAACGCGCATTTCAAGTTCCTTAGACCAAGAGCTATTTAACAATAAGTATGATTTCGTGGAATGGTCCAGTAAAGCGTATATAGACCAATTCTTTCCCCATCTAACTTTAGATATTCAAACAGACGCGACGATGACCTATAAAAGGGCGTATTTGGAATCTAAGCTTGTTATGTACTAATCGCAATCAAATATTTTACTTATCGAAGTTTAGAAAGCTCATTTTCCCCCAATCTTGTGTCCTTTCGTATTTCGGCCAACGATATGTGAAAAATATTGAACTGCTGCATAAAACCTGAGAAATTCTCAGACATTTGAATGAGACGTCAACTGCAACTAAATACCTATTTGTTCAAGTGCCTTATTGGTACGTAACATTTTAATGGCTATTCCTATAAACAACCCTCTCAGCTATAATTATGCCTGCGCAAAGAGAGTCGCTTGGGTCTTCTTTCTAACTACAAGAAAAAGACCCTTCTCCTTACAAACGAACATGTAATCTGAAGGTAAGCAACCTGTCATTCAAGAAAATACCAGCTAATTTCTGACAATGTATGTTATAATAATAAAAACCGTGCATACAAATTATTATTCATTGGTCCGTTTTTCATTGGAAGAAGGGATCTGATGTGATGTGATCTATAGGAATTGAAAATGCGGTTAAAAGTTTCATAATGTAAAGTGGATAATAATAATGTTGCACCTAAAGTGCATAACGGAACATTTTATTCGCCGGTCAATATTGTATTATTACATGTAATGTACTTTGTATGTATTTACAAAACATATAGTAAAACCTAATTGCTAAACCCTTTCCTTTGAGTTTAAAATTGGCACATAAAATGCTGTGATTTCACATTAATACATTGTTTAGTATTCTTAGCCAACAAAAAGGGCAAAAATGAATGAGTTTTATGAAGAAATCATTAGTTAAACTGCCTACCAAAATATCCTTTCAAGTGTACATATCGTTTGTGCCGTGTCAGTCGAGCCTGCCTTTTCCAATTACGACTCGACGGGGGCCATATAGATCACTTTGCATTTGCATGCNGGGGCCATATAGATCACTTTGCATTTGCATGCCAAAAAGATTGGAAAACATATTGGATGCATGCATCGTCGTGTGGCATTTATTTATTTGCCTGCTGACAGAAATATAATCTTTTTTGTTTTATCAAATGGAATATATGTAAATATGTGCAATCAAGAGTGAAAAAGGAGAAAAAGGACGCATTGAGTCACCTGCTGTTCTACTAAATATCATTTAGCTTGTATTTCTAATCTATCTTTTTATTCCCGTGTTAGTCGACCCATGCAATTTTTTATACTTTTTTTGTACTCTTTGTCGTGATTAGTGTAATTCTTATTTGGAAAGTTTGTGAATATGTACAAATAAACCAAAATAAAACGCACACGTGCCCCCACACAGGTCCTTAGTCCCTGTCGGCGAATATATGCTTGCAAAAACTGCAATAATTTCCTTTCATTGTCGATGACAAGTTATGCGTATGAGTTTCGCAAACAAGGCGAAATATGCGAACAATATTGTATTGTGATCATTGATTAATTTTCCTTTCAGTCCTGATCAAGTTGCAATCGAGATGTAAAATTATATTGGGAAAATATTATGTGGTCGTGTGTGTGAGAGAGAGACAATATATGCTTGTTATAGTCACATAGGTACATACGTAAATATTTGAATATCTTCATTTGACTAAACAAAGCAACATCAATAATAAGTCCTGGTCCATCCCATTCACGAACAAGCTTGAAGAGACTAAAGCGCTATGATTCTCGTTTATTCTGTCGTCTGTGTATATGCGCAAACAACGGCTTAATTTTTTTAAGTCAGTGTCATCGGTCATCGGGACACCACATTACTTTGATGAAATCATTAACTGGGTCAGACGTGTACACAGCGACTGAGAGAGAGAAAGAAAGAAAGACGAAGATGAAGAAGGCATCTACTAAAATATGCACATTGTTTTCCTTGTCTGATCAATTCAGATACGTGCCTGTGAGCTTGTTTGCTGTTTACTTGCCTTCACGACGAATCTAATTAGGTACATAACAATATTTTACGTTATTTTGCGCCAAAGAAGCAGTGCATTCATTGTTTTCATTTTCAGTTGAACTTTTAAACAAAGAAGAAACGAAAATCGAAAATATTGAAGTAGGTCAAGTAACATGCGAATGGGTATAATTTCATTAACTCTGACATCCGTTACCACCCGATCGCAATTTTTCGTTTAAAAGCAATCTTCAAAGATTGGAAGATAACATTATTTTCTATAATTCTCTACTTGAGATTTTCTAGAAGAAAATGTGCAAATACATTTTGAAAAGTAATCAAATGGTTGATCTTCAAACCAAAAAATCGTATGGGTAGGTATGAATGTGCGTATGTAATCACTTGAAAATAAATTTGACAGCACACTGCACTGTAATTTCAGTGGGTAATGAAAACAAAAGCAAAAGATAATTGGGATTTTTCGATGAAATATACAGACCTGATATTTTTTAAAGGAAGAAAGGAAAAGTTTCACAGCGAGAGTCCAATATATTCCGGATTCACCAAAACGAGAAGTAAGTGAGCTCCAAATACTTTTATGCTGACAGAGGGCGGAAAAATCTAGAGAAATGTCATAAAAATCAGAAAATTAATTATACAAGTCATCAAAAAGCTTTCAATCAATCGTGTCAAGTTATAAGTTTCTTGTACATATGCAAACATATAAATATCTTCTTTCTTCACACTTCACACATGCCTCGCAATTCATTTTTAGTTTTCTTGTGCCTTAGGACATTTTGCCAGTATGTTTTTATAGTATATGTGCCTATACTCGTTTGTAATATTGTAATACTTTGAAGCACCAGTACCGGTTGGCAACGTTTAATAATGGCGTAAAATATCTTGAATCTAATATCATAAAGGAATATGGGCACAAGAAAACTAAAAATGAATTGCGAGGCATGTGTGAAGTGTGAAGAAAGAAGATATTTATATGTTTGCGTACAGGCATATTATAATGCGTGCAGATATTTTGTCACATCTCTGTATAATATAATAACACGCCCTGTCTAATTTTCCCCATTTACACCTTTAATGAAAAGAACGAGTACAATTTTAAGCGCTTATCCGCATCATCATTATAATAATAACGATAATTCTTACCCTTGATCATCTCATTGGATGAGCTTTAAGTGTATAATTTTTAAGTTTTGCTTGATTGAGACATTCATTAAATACCATATAAGTAGAGGTGTTGCATATTCTGCTTACATATTCTTAGTGTTGCCTATATATTACCTTATATGTTGCCTTAAAATATTTTTTCTATGCCAGGATATAAAAAGTAGGTTTATAGGCAATAAGATGTAGTTTATAAACAACACTATAAATACAAACATGGTAGATAGCATCTTTAATTTTCTAGTTGTACAATATATATCTGGTTTACGCATAATTTTGAATTTTATTGAACTATCAATTTACAGCATCAATATCATGTTATCAAAATCCGTCAGGTAAGTAGGTATGCATTACGTATGTGACCTACATATTGGGTGGCATCTTAAATTTGATCCGAAAATCCATACGTTGCACGACATTTTAGTTTACAATCAACAATGCAACTTGTGTGGTTGGTGAATATCTTACAAAAACGATTTATGATTATGATGATGGTTATCTTATCTTTGACGTATATGACAAAAGGTATGGGAAGAGATCTTAATGCTAATGAATATGGATATTTGCTGTTTGATGCAATAATTATGATGTCATTCAAGTCAGCAAATTGGTTCGTACAATACTGAAATAGACTTGGAGGTCAATGTTGTCTCAGGCTGCTTGCATATCAAGTACTAGACTAACATTGTGTTATGAAACTTTGTCAACAAGCCACTTTGTTTTCTAGAATATCCTGAAGCAACATGTCAATTTGTCGATTGAAAATGGTTTCTTTTGGAAATTTGTTCATGTAAAACATTGATAGGGTCCTTGAAAACAACAACAATACTATGATGCTTAGATCAAAGACGGAGCGTGTGTACTTTGTACTGGGTATAACTTATACTATTTCCGTCCAAGGTGCAACACGATCCTGAGAAGAAAAAAATGGAAAGTTAAACCAGATTTGCTCCTTTGTTTGTTCAAGAACAATGTAAAATGATGTGTGTTATGAATCATAACTTTATGATCACTGTGTGGACTCTGAATTTAATGAAACTAAGGGATAAACACGTCACAACTCTTTGAGTACTTATACAAATCAGGGTCCTTTATTCACTTCAGAGACAATCTGAATATAACACCCAATTACTTCTTTAAGCTTCTTTTACATTTTAGCAGGCACGTGTCAAATTTTCTCAAATGCAGTGTTATACAAAAAAATTGCACGCATCATCAAACACACATTTTCACGTTATAGAAAGACCCTGTTTGCGAATTAATGTTGCATTATATTCCATTCATAATATTAATAAAGTCTTTTCCCTCAATAAATCTAGAAATCTCACATTTAATTTATGATCGTCAAAGATAACTGCAAAGATAAAAGTATGAGCATGCACTATTTCACACCCAACCCAATCCGATAAAAATCTAAAAAATCCCCATCCGTCATCAAGTTTTTGTTGTTGTGCTATTACTAATCCATAAAGATTATGAAAAGCAATCAGTGTCAAGCAAATTGTTGTTGCTTAAGACATCATTTATTTATTCGCTTAAGCAGAAAAAAGAGGAAGAGATTAAGTTGTGCAGTTAAAGATTTGTGATAGAGAAAATAAATAATAAGTAGGTATACATGCATAACTATAACAAATGAAGAAAATAATGGAAATGCCCTAATCAGACCTCTTTCCTTGAACATTTTTTATTATTTTTATAAAGAGATAGTTTGTATTGGAAGATGTTGACAGAATGCAAATGTAACGCACCCATTCAAAATTAAGTACCTACACGATCTACATGCGTAGCTAATCAATGATGCATATTACATTCACGCACTTTTTTATTATCATCATCATGATCAACTCTCCCTTTCAACACGTAAATCAAGCTAGTTTTTTCTTATTTCACATTAGCATTAAATACTATATACGCATGAATAATATGTATATACATACATACATACATGATAAATACAAAATAAAAGTTCATTTTTATGCTCTTTAAAATGATGGCCTGAAATTTGAAATGATGGAAATTTAACATCTTATGAAGCAGAACAACAACTGCATACACTGTGTAAGCCAACATTTTTTTGCATTTACTGCTCCTTTACTTGCTTATCAATCTAGTCTAGATGTGAAGGTGAAATATAGTCTTGAAGCTTGTATGACATTTTGTTTTAAATTTCATAACGTTTTTCCTTTCTCTACAGCTTTTAGCACACAACTGTAAATCCTGATGATGATGATGATTGTAAGACTTGTGTGCTTTTGATTGTGTACGTTGTTTTGCAAAAGTACAAGCTATTAAGTTTCGTACACTTGTCTCTTTTTAAAAGTATTTTGTTACACTATATTGTTATACAGTTGGGTGTGCACCCTCCTCCCGGAGGGGAGGTCTAGCGGTAGATAGCTTTGCTTATGTTGGAGGGGATGCCATCACCTTAACTGTATTACGGGGTAATATAATACCCTTTTCCATGAAGATGCGAATAAATGAAAACGTTTCTCAATAAATCGTAAGTGTTTTATAAGGAGAG
>JAITYZ010001637.1:0-10991 GCA_027744595.1 Paronellides praefectus | reverse complement strand
TGTATTAAAAACTCTTTTTGTTTTTGTTCCACTCATTTTGCGAACAATAAAGGATAATGCAGAATTTCATGGAGTAGAAAGTTTTTAAAGTATCTTTTTTGAGAATCTTGAGTCTCGAGAGAGAACTGTACAAGAATACATTTTATTATGACAATCATCCATCCTTATAGCCTATATCATCATCATTATAACTTTTTGTGCTTTTTTTGAAAGACAAAAATAGGGAAATGGCTCTTCAAATCAGAAAAAAGTAGAACATTGTTTGTTATTGTTTAGCTTGTGCAGATAAAGAACATTAAATAAAATCGCCAATTTCATCTCTATTCTTATTACAAAAAGTTGTTTTAAACGAAATAATTGTATTCATAATTGATCAACGAAATTTCATGAAAATGAACAGGAGAGTTTGAGTAGGATTTTGCAATGGTAATAAAGTTTGTAATTGGGATTTCATCCTGATTTTCACCACCACCACCTGGGGTTTGTTTCCCAAAATGTTTTAGTTTGAACGAGCATATAAAAAATTATATGCCTTATACATTTTTTTGCTTAACATTTTCTCCAAAATTCATGTTTTGTGTACTTTGTGAATGCTTTTGTTGTTTGTATATTGACTTATTTATTATTAAAAAAACAAACTGAATGAATGTGAAGTACGAATGGAATTTAGAGTGATATGACATGACTGCACATATATATACCTACCTATGTTGTTACAGAAGCAGGAAATGGAATGGCCACAAGCAACGAAAAAAAAGAATGGCGAAATCAGGGTATTTCTCTCTGGGAATGTTCATGAAAGAAAGAATAGCAACGTAAAAGTGTCTATCAGCATTCCTATTTATAAAAAATAGCTTGTTTAAAGGTTGGTTGTTGTAAAAGTGGTTGTGTGCATGGAGTTAGGTTTATTTAGGTACATTCGTTGCGTATAACCCTTTTTATCCTTGTCTTTTCTTCCGCCCTGTTAAAAAAGTTTTCCCTGTTTTTTTGTCTGTTGTGTGATGATTTGATATGATGGGCATTGCAACATTAAATGTAAATATATTAGAGGAATGTGAAAAAGCCAGCAGAAATGCGCATTATTTCGCAAATGCTTGACGTGATGTGAAGCTGTAGTGTGTGTGTATGTTACGTATGTATAGTGTTAAGGGTGCGTACATTTATTGCTGTGGTTTTGCGAAGTAGGAAGCAGGAAACGGAATCTATCAGCATTCCTATTTATAAAAAATAGCTTGTTTAAAGGTTGGTTGTTGTAAAAAGTGGTTGTGTGCATGGACTTTTGGGTTTATTTAGGTACATTCGTTGCGTATAACCCTTTTTATCCTTGTGTCTTTTCTTCCGCCCTGTTAAAAAAAGTTTTTCCGTTTTTTGTATGTTGTGTGATGATTTGATATGATGGGCATTGCAAAATTAAATGTAAATATATTAGAGGAATGTGAAAAAGCCAGCAGAAATGCGCATTATTTCGCAAATGCTTGACGTGATGTGAAGCTGTAGTGTGTGTGTGTGTGTTACGTATGTATAGTGTTAAGGGTGCGTACATTTATTGCTGTGGTTTTGCGAAGTAGGAAGCAGGAAACGGAAACCCGCATAGCATTACAACAAAGATAAAAGTAAAGAGAAAATGTAACGTGTTTTTTGGAGGGGGGAGAAGAAGATGAGGTAAACCAATCCACTTTTTTCTCTCTTTCAACGAATGATGATGATAATAATAATAATAATAATCCACTCTCCACACAAATGGTAATGTACTTTAACATTTTCTTTTTTTTATTCTGATGGAAAAGAGAAAATAAACATAAAATTTTGTTTGAATGCGACATGCGTGCAAGTGTGTTTCTCATCTTCGTGCTGCTGCATTGAAGTATTTGAAATGAAGAAAACAAAAGAATGGGATGGCGATGATGGTGATGATGGAGAGAAAACGCCTTCTACCATTTCATCTGTCAGGAACATACGACTACACACGTACAAATCATCACCATCTTGTACACTTTTCTGATTTTGATTAAGTTACCCAGAAAGAAGAGTGTATATAAATATGAAGAGGAAAATACCCATTAAATGAAATGACAGCTTTGTTCTTTCCCACTTTCTCCATCTCGCTCTCTCTATCAATGTCATTCCACATTCTTGAATCAATTAAAACAGTCAGAGAAAGGAATTTCAAGCATTTTAGATTGAGAAAAATAGAGAGAGAAAAGGGATAGTTCATTGTCCTCTGATTTGATGTGGTCACAAAACTGACACAATTTTCTCCGCTTATTTAACTTGCAACTTCCTGTTTGAAAGGCATGAAAGGAATACAAAATCAAGTAAAAAAAACACTGCCACAAAAAGTTGTATGAATAGTAGCAGCCCTTACACACGCACACACCACCAAAAGTTGTGATCTATGCATGTTAAATGGAAACTACTCTTAATTTTGGCAGATAGGTACACAGTTTTATTTTATTTTTGCAGGATAAAAAGTTAAATGTATAATATACTGCTGCACTGACACTAAAATATAAACATAATAAAAAGAAAGAAAGCTCCACTCTGTTTTGACTGGGATTGTATAAGTTCAGCAAGTGTTTGGGTTTTTTGTTGGCTGTTGTGGGCATTCAGCCAAAACCGTATTATCTTTTCCAAATGAAGCTGAAAAAGCTGTGGAAGCTGTATGAGCTGAAGCATAATAATTTTTTCCCTTTTGTTTACATACTCTCCCCATTTATTCCATTCCAACTGCTTTTTCCTCTGCCAAAAAATAATCATTTCCGTTTTTTTGCTTTTCTTATCCCTAAAAATATATGCAATGATTATACCATCTCTCTCTCTATATATATATTCCATATATATATCCAATCTCTTTTTTGCAGTCATAATTTTTCTCTCTAAGTTCCTCCATTTATCGCACCCAAAAGCAAAGCCAGAGTCAAGTGGTTTTTATCTTGTGTTTTTTTGTGTCTTGGTGACACAGAAAAAAAAATCAGAAAGCTACAGGTTGTGTTTCTAAAATGTGTATGTAGCTTGTTATATATTTATCCATCTTGTCAAAATCCGTTTCAAAGTGATGCTGTGTGTTGCATGCAGCATATCATTATTTCGCAATCTGTTCAATGTTCAGCCAGAAAAGAGATTGAATAAACTCTGGAATGTGAATAAGTAATGAGGGGAAAGAATATAAGGAAGTAAAAAGGAAAGCAACAAGCAGAAAAGCAAATCCAGTGGATAGTTACATATTTGGTTAGGTTCAACAAGCATCAGACAGTTATATTTGATCGGCTGATTTGATCATCACTTCACCACACCACATTATTATAATACTACCTTATTGACAAGGGGGGAAAACACACAACACTAAAATAACATTGTATTTTTATTTGTCACACGAGCAAATGTTGCCGCTGCTATCTATGCTGTAAAAGGAAATAACGAGGGAGAATTATGGGAGAGAAAAATGTATAAAATGCGCAACAGACAAGAATAAAGGGGGAAAACAGTCTACTTAAAAAACATACAGATATATACCTATGTATATAGGTACCTATAAACTATGTATGTGCATCAAAATTACATCCATTTCTTGTGTAGTCAGTCTTCTGTCTCTTTCTATTGTCATTTATAATCGTGTTATTTCAAGTGTTGAAGAAATTGAAATTGCTTTCTCTCTGGACTTCAGCAGAAATCAATTCCAGAGGAGAAAACTAAAAAAAATAGTCAATGACAAAGGGAGAGAAATCGACGTGATAACGCAATTAGGTAAAAAGCAAAAGCACTATAAGCACGAAAGAGCATTGAACATGTCTCATGCATATATGCACTCCATTCAGTTGACTGCATTCCCAAAATAAAAGTGCTATTGAAAATTGAAATCAATGCGAGAACGATGATGATGACGATGATTGTATGGATGTGTGAGTGACAATGGCAGAGAAAACGGACAAGAAAAGAAAGGAATGAATGTAAAACACGCCATTCTATATATTACCACTTGATGAACAAGACGATAGGAGAAAAACATGGATATAAAATGAATGAAATGTACATGTGTGTATGTACGGTCATCATCATCTCATGTTTGATGATATTAAGATAGGTAGAGTTGTTTAGGCTATATATACATAGGAGTATAATATACAGGCTAATATCATATATTGTAGTAGCTGGGTGGTAACAAGAAATAAACATATAAACAGAGAAAATGAAAGTGGTTTTTAGGTAGTCTGAATATTTTATGAAGGAAATGAAGAAAAGGAAGGGAAGAAGAGGGAGAAAATGAACCAAAGAAAATTGATTCGATTGAAGGGAAATATATTTTTTTCTTATGTAATGATAATGATGATGATATTATCCGAGTATTATGGCAGTGAAAGTACTAATTTTAGTGGATATTATGCAATACTATTTGTGGAAGTAGTGGTGGAGTAATAAAGGGTAATGTTTTCACTTTAGATTTTTTTAACTTGTTGTAATAAAAGTAAAAATATATGCACACTACCTTCAAGGTCGATACAAGATATCCAAACACCGGACTGGAGGGGAAATAGATAGACGAGCTCATTGTCTCCCGGCTTTTCATAAGTGATTAATGGAAGACGACCATCAAACAGCCATTGGACAGCTGTACTCCTGTTTCCCTCCGCCACAATCTCTTGTACTTGCTCTGGGTCATAGGCCATCAGTTCCCAGTAGCGTGCGGTGAGAGAGTAGGACAGCATCACAGTGGCCACCGCCGTCATTACTATCGTGCAACACAAAATGAATTACAGAAGGTTGACAGACGACCTCTATACACTTTCGTTTCACTTTAACATTCTGTTGGCTTGCCCGGCTGGGCTGATGATGATATGGAGCGGGCTGCAGGGGTAGAAGTGAAGTTCGAGGAGCAGGGGCAAGTCCTCCTCCAGCACAAACACTATACTCTACAGTTCCCCTGCCGCTATCTGGCGATGGTGGATTGTTGTTGTTGATGTGAAAACTGTTCATCTTTCCGAAGGAGGTTTTGGAAAATCTTTGTAAGCAAATTTTTTGTGTGATTTCAGACGGTAAATAGTAAACTCTTAGTTTTCATCTCATCCTAGCATGTCATTTTTTACTAATACTAGAAGTACGACAACAACAGCAGCAGCACCTATTACCCTTCCCCTTCAATTGGCAAACTTTTCAGATATTTACTTATCTTGTATCCCGGTCTAATTTACTATCAAAAGTGATTGTGATTACAATGATGATGATGATGTTGATGATGATATGATGAACTATTTCCCAGACCCATTCAAGCTTTATATATGTATATTTACCCACGAAAAAATTCTTGTACATGTACGCCTTTTGAATTGTGAAGCAGTCACAAGGATTTGGATTGATGATGATGTCACCATGTACTTGTGTACAACAGGAGCTCTGCGTTATATTACTTGTAAGTTCTTCGTACAGCCAAGCTCTCAACTTTCATGAATATTTTATTTTCCCTGCAATAAGTATACCGTTTTTTTACTTTCCCCTCTCTCACAACTTACATTACTCACATGTGCATATAGCACATTTAGCAACCACTCCTCTCCAATTCTATTTCTTACCGGTGCACCTCCTCAGTTCAGTGAAATGCAAAACTGATAAAAAAGGAGGAAAAACGTGTACCGTTATAGGGAAAATAGAGTGAAAACAGCCGTAAAACCCTTTTTTTCCTCTTCACTTTCTTCACTTTTGTCTCTTTGTATTTTCTCGTGTGGTTTTTTCGGTTGGTTTTTAGTTTTTCAGTTGTTGCCTTTTATTTCTTAAAAAATATATATATAATATTTAATGCGATAGGAGTTTAGTATGTAAAAAAATGTGGAAGGGAAGAAGAAGAAAAGGAATAAAACAGGCAGTCGAGCAGAGGAAAGGCAATAAGGCCAGGCCAGGCCACAATCAAATCACATTAGACTGCACTGTGTTATGGTGTGTGTGATGGAATGAATGAGCAGCAGCAGCACCGGAGGAGAAGCTCCTATAAGCACCGTTGTCGAAACTCAACTGATATTTATGTAGCCCCGAGAAAGGAATGAAAAGGCTGGTATGCTTGTGGATGAAAGATATTCATTCATTTTCATGTACACTGCTGGCTCCCTGGAATAATGTATACTTTTGCTACTACCACTATTTAAGCTGCTGCTGCTGCTGCTACCAAGTTTGTTCACGAATGTAGTAAAAGGGCCTGACTGACTTGCCTTTCCACTTTCTTTTTTACTTGTCCCGTGTGCTATGTAATGTAGCTTTGGCTGGTACGGCTTTGTGTGTTCTGAGCTTTTAGAAAGTCGATATACATATGCAATGCAAAAAGAAGAGAAAAGGAAGCACAGGAAACATTTTTTTATGTGGAAACTCTCTCCTAGAACTACTAGTCCTTTAGCTGCATGTTCTCTCTTTCCCTGCATGCCTGCTTGTCTGCTGCCTAACATATCAAGAGAAGAGAAGAAGAGAGAAAGAGAGTGAAGCTCCCAGGTGGATTCCTCACTTTCCAGCAGCAGGGTAGATATAATGGAGAAGAGAGGAGGTAGGTGGGCATTTTATAAGGTATGCGGACACGGCATGGAGTTTTTTATGTCTGTGTCCTGCAAAATAAAACAATGCCGTATCTATGTGCTTTTTAAAGAGAAATTGTAGTAGGTAGGTAATCTATATATCTGATATGAAGTATGAAATAACTAGGTATGTGTATTTTGCGTTATGTGTGTGTGTTTTTGTGCCAGAGTAAAAAATGTGTGTGTGTGTGTCTCTCTCTCTCTCTGTGTGTGTTTATGTGTGAGTTGGTGACTAGGTATTACATTGGGCTTATTCACTCTTTGCAGAGTATAATAATAATAAAAGGACAAGACAAGAAAGAAGATAGATGGATGGATAGATAAGTAGACAGACATACTATGCGGCCAAAGTAATATACTTTATTTTATACTCTGCTGGGCTTGTGCTGAAAGCATTGGCATTCTTTCTTTCCTTTCCTACTCTCTTTCTCTCTGTTGTTGTAGTCTGCTAATGCATGGTTGGCCACTTCCGGACATTTTGCCAAAATGTGAAATAATAGCTGTGGCGATGATAGCAGCGGTGGTGAAGGAGTTACTTTTTGACTTGACTGTGGTGACCAGAGAAAATAATGGAATTTACCTACTACTGTGTGTGTGCTTTTTACTGTTGCTTTTGATAATGCTAAATTATGATTATTATTATTGCGCTGCTGGCGATGTAGCACATACCAGAGCGAGCGGCTTAAATAATGGTTGCTCCCTATCCGGTTCTCGTGTCCGCTCATTTGGTGTGTATTTGTGTGTCTACTGCTGCTAAAATAATAATAATGATGATGATAGATAGTAATGAGGAATATATACATATAATAAACTGTAGAATGAGGGGAGGGAACAAGAAAAGAGTCGACGGGGTAATAACAAAAATGATGATATGATGATGATGATGGGTTGGCATTGAAGTTAGTATGTGTGGAACGATGATGATAAAATGATGACGGTTTTAACACTAAAGCGGGTCGTGCACCCACTTTGGTAAAATGCCTTTTCTCTGAAATAATGCTTCCTGTGCATTCTTCCTCTTTGTTTCTTTAGAAAATCTGTCCTTTGTTCTCCGTGTTTGTGTGTATATGAGCACTTTTGTGTATGCAAAGGAATTATGAACGTGCGACGAGTATGTGATGGGCATTAAATAAGTTAGGGAATAAGAAAAGGTAATAATCTCTTTCATGGAACATGTGGTGATATAAGATAGCATTGCAAAAGAGTATGATGAAAAGTATGATGAAAAGTTGACTGAATACTGTTGAATGTCAAGATAAAAAAAAAAGAAAGGCTTTTGTAAAGTTTATGCGTTTTATCAGGTATGAAAACTCAAGGGCGTACGTGTTTTTTTGGGGTACAATGCTGGTGTATACTTCACACAAATAAGGTTAATATTTACTCAAAGAATAGTAAGTAAAAGTTTGACGAGAAGGGAAGTCAAACGGATATGTTTATTGGGCGTAGTGAATAATTAAAGGGGTCTCATCGCCATCATCGTTATCATCATCCTCCTCTCATGGTCATTACCATTCTCATCATCATGCCGCTTTGTATAAAACCATATATCAAGATGTATGCAATGCGTAGAGGAACAGCATGATATGCACTAGCAGAAGTTTTCGGAGAAAGCGTTCATGCAAGTTCATAAAATATTTCCAACACGTTCTCCTTTACACACACACATTGCATTTGTGTTCCTGGAAGTTGTACATCCAACCTTAAATACATTCTGATTGGTAGGTAAACAGAATAGCACACAGGCTGTTGTTTTACTCATGTCTTGTCACAAAGTGTTCACACAGTACAAAACAAATTCCCAATAACAAATGCCTGTCTGTTTTTTGTTGAATGAGCACAACATCAAGTCACACAGTTAACCAGAAAGCAGTAAAACTATGTGAGAGAGAGAGAAAAAAAAGTGTCAACCTGTCGATTTACGGAGAAAACAAATAGGACGACTTTCATGGAATGTGAAATGAGGAGAAAAGTGGAAAACAAGAAGAACATGCAAACATTTTTAATATTTCAGCACGAAAGAAAAGTATAAACAAGCAAGTTTTCATTTTCACTTTTTTTATCTTATTCATTCAACAGCTGTCCATGTTCATCCTTGGCATAGCAAGCATCAAAAGATAATTCCAAGAAAAAAAAACAAAGCAAAAAAAATCCTTAATAATAACAATACAACTTGTATACCACTGACACTTTTCTTTTTTTCAAATATCAAGATAAGTTTGCAAAGTATGACGGAGATAGTCAAGTGGAACAGCACAGAAAATGTATCTGCCACAACACAACAGCAGTTGTAGCAGAAGCACTATAGGAATACGGATTTCACTCTCATTTTCACTTCTCCGGAGCAGAACAAATTTCATTTCTTTACAAGACGGCTTGTGTGCAAGTGCAAGTAGTTTTTTAGACGGGGAAAATAAATGGGAGCAAAGCAAGAAAATATAGGAAGTGGAGGATTCCTCTACTTGAATTTGCATTGCATAATATGCAGCCAACCAAGCCCAACGTATTTAGTAGGCCTTGCGTGCTGCTGCTGCTGTATTCCAATTCCATCCGTTTACATTCTACACACAACAAAGCAATAAGCTTTGTAGACAAAAGTAGTGTAGTATTTCGGAGTAGTAGCAAAATAGCATACAGAATTTTTGCCTTTTGGTGCTGCTGCCGCTGCCACTGCTGCTGTTATCCGAATCTTTCCTTTTCCGTATGTGTGTGTATATATGAGTGAGTGTAAATGCAATGGAATGGTAGAAGATGATATTATGATAAGTCTGCTTCTACTCCTTTTTCCTCCCCATTCATGTCGTGCATTTTTTCTTCTGGCTTTAGCGCAATATCTTTTGCAAACCTACATTTTTTTTCTTGCTGACTTGACTTTATTCCTATATTCCTCTGTTGCTAATACTGATGCTGATATATGTGTGGTGGTGGAGTAGTAGTAGTGGACAAAACTCTTTTTTTTCACTCAAAGGCTTGAGTGAACGTTATAAAAGGAAAGTGAAGGATGCTGGATGAGGAAAGAGTGTTTCTTTCTCTTCTGACAAAGAGTAGAAGAATCGGAGACGATGAACAAGTGGGAAAAAAAGAAGTAGAAGGGACTTTGGACTTACACACCCAAAATGAAAGCAACACACAGCAGCAGACATGCAGAAAGAGAGCCCTTCTCCTTTTCTCCTCCAAAGTCTTCTTGAATTTCAAGTATCTTATGGATATATACTTATATGTCCTTTATTCTGATGATGTTGAATGCTGATTCTGTTCTCTGATGTTGGCAGTAGTGAAAATAAAAATATCTAAAAGTTGATGGTTGGTATCCGCTATCTTCATGTTCTCTCTGTGTGCCTTTTTATCCATTTTTCTATATTTCCCAAAGGGATCTCAAAAGGAGATATCACAGATATACAGAGTAAAATTGTAAGGGAAAAAAGCTCAAAGATATGTATATACGCAAAAAAGAAGAGATTCTTTATGGAAGAAATGTGTGTAGTTTTTGATGATGATGATTATGGTTCTACTATTATACATGATGGAAGCGAAATAATATGATATTTTGTATTCTTATGAGTGTATCCACTATAAGTATAAAAAAGAGGGATCAGCAAAAAAACAAATGGCCCTGTTGCTGAAGATGTTGGAAATTGACTTGGAGTAGTAGGAAAGGCAAACAAACTCATTTATAAATCCCAATTGCTAGCATAAAAATGGCTATAGAGAACCAGAGAATCGGGGATAAGAGTAAGCTACTATTTTTTTCCGGAATGATGAGGAAGAACAAGATAAAGAATGGTTTGTGTGCAAATAATCTTGTGCCATGTCCTCTTCTTAAGCTAAACTGTGTCGTGTACCAAATGTAGTGGAGGGGTCACCTCCCCGTGCCTCTCTAGTGACCCTGTTTACCATACTTGTAATTACTACACTCGACTCTGTGGTGGCTGCAAGTAATTAGAACGATATACTTGTACAACTTGTGCTTGTATTATACTAAAGCGTACAATTGAATAAAAAGACAAATAGTGGAAATGTACTACCAAAGTAAATTTAGTTTTTTTTCTCTTTCTGTGAATGTGTTTCATTGTGGTCTGATGTGGTTCTTTCCATTTCAAAAGAGCTGGCGGAGAGTGGGAAATTATATAAGCTGGTAAAATAATTCCGTATAGAATGAAGTGGGAAGACAAAAGAGTAATTGCATAAAATGTTGGGACGATAACGATACAAGATTGCAGGGCAAATGAAAAAAAATATAAAGCCATTATTCACTCTCTGTTTGTATTTCAAAGACCACAGGATGGAAAGGAAGTAAAGGGAAGGATATACACATCAAAAATGACAGAGATTTTTTTTGTAATGATAAAAAATATAGTTATGGAACTTCTAACACTCAGTTTTCTGTATTTTTTTTGTACTCCTGCTCTGCTGCGTGTTCTGTGCTGTCACTGTCATTCAAATCAG
>JAITYZ010001636.1:0-10226 GCA_027744595.1 Paronellides praefectus | reverse complement strand
TTGAACAAGACAGTTAAATAGAAAGAAAAAAACTCACGATTTTTTTTTCAAATGGGTATTATCATCTTCTCTTGTCGTAATTTTCTATTTAAGAAAAAGTAGGTGGAGTAGTGCAAGAGATGAAGAAGGAAAAAAACAGAAAGCGTTTTTAAAAACTCCCCTTTGTACTTTGAAGTGATATAGGTACAAAAAATAGATAGGTATGTGTGTGTGTGATATTAGCTAGATAGGTATGCTGTTTTATTGAGATTAAAGGTGAAAAATATTTTGGAAATGTACAAATGGTATTTTAAATGAGATGGAATGTGTGGATATTAAAATTCCTGGAATGCTTTCGAGGTAATGAACATTGGAATAATTAGGAATCAATAGAAAAAAATAAATTCGGAGAGAAAATCTGAATGTAGTTGCAGGTGAACGCTGATAATTTTTGTGTTTTGTAAAATGCAGAATCCTTTGAAACTATAGATCTGCATCAAATGCATCTTATAAATTACGAATTAAACTGAAACTAGTCTAAAGAAATGCTGATGAGAAACAAACTTGAAGCAGACTCATTTACATCTCATCATCAACTCAAATTCTTCCTAATAACCCGGTCTTGTACACTGCGCTCCTTGTTTTTTGCATTCACGCAGAAATGCATTTAGTTTTCTATCCCAAGGTCCCAATCCTACTGTGTCATTTATGTCTGATCTGATGTCTGATGATGAACAGTATCGCATCAGTAGTGCCAGATAAATTTATCCATCTACCCTGTCATTTCTCCGCTTCCACTTCTTCGACTACCACTACTGCTGTTGCTGCGGCGAACTGGAACGGGAAATCGGTTTGCTGCTCTCGGGATTTTTATCCGCTTTTGCTTGGTTAGTTTCGGGGAAAATGTATTCTACCACCACCACCGCCATACACCACTACTCACTCTACTTATAATAAAACTAATATCTCTATGCTGCTCAGAGAAGCGCAACGGTCCGTAATAATCTAAAAACCTCTGTTACTAATACTCCATTTCTCCTCAACTGAAAGTAGAAAACAAGCTACTATACTACTTATACTCCATGTACATTTATATAAAACGACATCATCATCGCAAAGAAGAAGCCTTAATATTTCCTATCTTTCCATCAGACCAGAGAGACCATTCATTCATTTTCTCCATCCATCTATCTATCCATAGGTTATTTTTCCCTCTGCTCCGCCTTGGTTGCTCATTTGCTATCAGTCACTTGTCAGTAAAAAAGAGAGAGAGAGCCAAGTGCAAGGTTCTCTACAGGGAAAAAAAGTGGCCATCGGCACACACTCACTCACTCGCACAACAGAAAAGTCGGTCGATGAGTTTGGTCGGTATACAACATACATATTATTATAAAGGTAAAGCGCGTTAAGTGCATTTTTGGATGGTTGGATATTGAGTTGGATGGGGTCACATGCAAAAAGCTCCTTTTTTGCTTCACTTGACTTGATATTTTAGATTTCTGTTATCCACATCAAAGAATCATCATTAAAAACACAAGTAACAAAATACAAACACACAAAACACACGACGACGACGGCGACTCACTACTTTTCGCTCCTTCTTTTTTTCAGACTAAATCAAGTAAACTGAGAACTTTTTCCTGTTGTGGTAAAGTATATATTTTGTAAATCTTTAGCTTAGTAGAACAGGATGGATGGATAGATGGATGGAAAGCTGCTTGAAACAAAAAAAGTAAAAATTTCATTTCAGCTGATTAGATTCGGGCTGGAGGGCACACTGTACTCTGAGCCGCAGCAGCAGCAAACAGCAGAGAAGATAGGGAACATTTTTTTCTCCTCTTCTAATCCGATCCCTGTGTGTGTGCATCATCATCCCCCCACTCAACTCATTCGCGTCATTAACTTGCCAATATGTGATGTGTTGCCGCTGCTCCTGTTGTTGTTGCTGCTCTTGCTTTTTTTATATCTAAACTAATTCTACTAACTTGGGAATTTATATTCATTTTCTCATATAAAACATTATTATTATTATAAAAAGTCTAGCTTCTTTTTTAATACACTTTTGCATATATACTTATCTCACAGAGCAGCAGAGCAGCATTAGTTTGCATTTTGGTGTTTTGAGGCAATGAATTTAATATTATTATTTTCTTCTTTTTTCTCCCTCTAAAATAAAATTATCGACAAGTTCAAGAGAAAGAGAGAGGCAGGCTCTTCTCTTCTCCGTCATGATTAGCCAACTTTACAATTAAATCTACACCTTGATCGCTTCAAGCTAAGCATGCTGTTGTTTGGGTACAGAAATAAGAAGCATTTTTTGATTTGCTTGGCTTCATGATATTTTTTATTTTGCTCTTGGGTTTATATATTTTTTTCAAACTTTTTTTAAGAGGATGAGAGAGACGAGAGAAGAGGCTTGATCTGATCACAGAAGCAGCAGCATCAACAACAACAAAAACAACAGCTACAAAACACAATCCAAGCTAATTAGCCACATATTCCCATTGTCTTTATTTCTCTCCCCAATGGAAATAAAATATAAGAGTGGCTTGTTGAATAATGCGCATGTGTACAGAGTGTGTATCCATTTCATATCATCAACAGCTACAAAAACTATCCATTCATCCATCTATCTATCCATCCATCCATNAACAGCTACAAAAACTATCCATTCATCCATCTATCTATCCATCCATCCATCCATACATTCAACATTTAACAAAAAAACAACCAATACAACTCAATTACAATTCCTTGAGGCAACTAAAATCTCATAAAAACAAATTACATCCTGCTATCTTATTTTTTTTTGGTATATTCGTGTACACTTTGGTATGTTTATTATGTTGATAGGACCCATCTCTCTCTTTAGAAAAAAAAATCATGACTGTTTTTAAAAATGTTATCTACTTTTTTTTCTATCTTTCCATTTCGCCTACGTTTGCATTAGACACAACAACATTATATATTTTTTGCAATGATCGTCACACTCCTCATGATGATCAACATTTTTTTTAAAGAAAAAATAATCACAAAACTTGTAAATTTTCAGCTAAAAAAAATCCATTTTACTAACGTAAATTACATGATGAGGGATGAAAATGAGAATAGGAAATGAAGACGACAAACGTACAAAACACATCTTTACACATTTTCTTCTTCTTTTTTTTCTTGATGATATTCTTCTTCTCTCGCAGCTCACATCTCACAGGAATAATTTTCCGTTGAATTGACTTGCCAAAAAAATAAAACTTATTATATGCTCAGCTTATAAGCTAGTATGGCTTTGATGCAAATGGTAAATGAAAAAGGAGAGAAGAAGAAAATTGTCTTTGGTGAAAATATATGAATCGGGTTTAATGCATTTTGGCTTTTAGGAAATGTGACGTAATAAATTGCTTTTGCTGACTTTGTGACTCTCTGAGAATGCGGGAGATGCGGAGAAAAGAAGCAAGAAAAAAAAATTGGTAAGATGGATGCATATCACACTCTACAAGTTTTTGACTTTATTTCCCTCTCTTTATACCATTCCACATTATACACATATTATGCAACAAAAAACAACAACAACAGCCGTGTAAAAACTAATAGCAGCACAGGAGCAACAGTGGCGGTGATGATGGTGGTGATGGTGTCGTCGTATTAATGGTAATTCGGTCAAAATAAAAAAAAAGTGTGAGGGTGTTTGTTTAGAGCAATTGCCAAAGATTTATGGGCCAAGTGAGAAGCGAGCATGGCTCTATATATAAAAAATAGGTATAATATCATCATATTATTATCCCTTGTTACACACATCTATTCCTACACGAGGAAAGGGAAAATATATAATAATAACACGATAAATTGTCAGTGTATACCAAATTGTATTGAGTATTAAAAGTTTTTTTTTATTTTACAGAGAAAAAAACGGGTTACTGCTCTCTCGTAAGATTTACAATGGACAAGTGAGGTTTGTGTTTGTTGTAAAAATGTGTTGATGATGACGGTAGGCAGGAGCCAAATAATATACACGTTTAAATTACATCGGTAAAAAAGAGTCGGTTTTTCTTCTTCTTATCATCATCAACTCAATAAATATTACATGCTTTTGCTTTTTTCCTCTCTTTTACATGTATGTTTAACGTTTTTATTGTTGCTGTTCCAGGAGTTTTGTCTTTCGTTTAGAAGATTGAGAGAGAGAGAGAGAAAAAAAAGCGTTTTGTGTGTATCACCACCAATCACTATAATTATCCTCATCATCGGAGCATCACAACAAATACGAGTACAACTGTTGTAAAAATATATATAATTGGTGGAAAGAGAGAGAGATACACATGTGTGCAAGTGTGTTTGAGGAAGGAGCGTAGAAGAAGACAACTTGAAATGTTTTATAATGCATACTTTTTTTCTTGTAATGAACCAAATTAGCGCTGATGAATGGGCAAAGAAAAGAAAAAAGAAGGAATTTTTTTTTTAATCTGTCGACAAACATGTGCATGTGTTTGTGTTGTTGGATAAAGAATTTGTAGGTTTTTTAATATTAAAGGTTAATTTAAAATGGTGTACAAAACGAGTAATTATGCAATTTAAATGAATTGATCAACTTGCCTTGCTTATCCAAATCGAATCGATAAGTCTTGGTTTATCTAATGTGAGAGTGTATTATCCCAGTGGTAAATAAATTTTTATCGACGTCGAAATATGCTTTTAAAATATTTTTGCCAAAATGACACGCATTTTTTTCAAGCTTAAAAATTAATAGCAAAATTGTACAAAAGTATTTTTTCCACTTACTCATGTCAAACAAAACAAAAATATATATTAGTTTTATTTCATGTATACATATATTATTTACCACATAATTCTCACTTTAAAAAAATATTATCATTGTTACAAATCTATACAACAAGCATGTTATATACATTATTATCATGATAAAATGTTCACACCCAGACATAATATTATTATGTACATAGAAATGCACAAGACGTCAATTAGCAGAAGGGAAGACAAGTGAGTGCAGTGGCCTGAAGCACAATAATTGTAATAAAAAGGAATAGAATTTAATATTTTATTTTTTTATGTACCAAACTCAACCAGCAGCAGTAGCAGAGCAGCAGACAAGCGGAAGTTGCATAAATTATTTTGTCAGAAAAAGCAATTCTTTTATATTTATATATATACAGTATTGTTTGCAAATTAGGTAGAAAAAAACCCAAATGGATAAATGCAAAAGGAAGAAGAAAAAATAAGACAAGTTGAAATAATTTCATTTTGAAAAATATGGTTCTCATCAACCTGTCAAGTCATATCTCAAGGCTCACTAAAGAGCAAAAAAACTCTGTTGCATTTTTTACTCCTGCAAAAAAAAGTATCAAATTGCCAAGAAGCAAGAAAAAAAAGATGCAACCGAAACAGAAATTTAAATTTTTATAAGAAAAATAAGCAAAATGCGTAACATTTTTTATATGGGTATTTATAGTGTATATTATTTTTGCTCTGTGTAGCATATCGTCTAGTTAGAAAAAAATGTTTTTTACTGATCTCTGATCATATCATCTTTCCCTTTTGCATGTATGCCTGTCTGAGAAGAAGTGAAAAGAGGAAATTATAATGTGGGTATATCACATATTCACCCACCAAACCAACAAAATTATGTTGTTGTTATGCTTGTTGTTGTATTTTTTTATTTGTAGCACAACGTCTCCATTCCCGTATCTCGTCCAACCTTTTTAATTCACACCCCATAAAACCACATTTATGTCAATGATTAGCGTTTTTACTACAATCATAATTGACAGCTGAGCAGATTCATTGTGAGTGCCGAGCTGAAGCTGTGAATGAGACAGAGAAGAAGGAAAAAAGGTATAAAAATTCCTACATCATCATCACCACCGCCCATTAGGCAATGTTATCATTTCAAAAACAACTTTTAATGCAAAATACCAAAAAAATCTTTTGTTTCATTCCAACATTTTTTACATACACACAACTAACAATAATAAGCTTACCAACAATATAATCCTAATCACCACACAATCATTATTGTCATTATCACCATCACCCACCGTCGTCTTGCTCTTGTCGTCCCGAGACAAAAAAACTACTAATCTTTTTTACCCTCAAGGTTTACTTTTTATAGTTTATAATAATTTTGCTACTATTTTTTTCCTTGTAACTATAATCCGGGGTGAAAGAGTTGAAGAAAAAATACAACGTTTGTTATATCGATCCATATATTTTGTTGAGGACATGCCTACTAACATAACACACAGCTGCTTTGCTCCACTCCGCCCTCCCATTTCTTTCTTTATTATTATGTTTTTAGCACCTTTCCCACCTCACCTGCCCGATTATTGTGATTGTGAAACAAGGTGACAACACTACTTTAAAAAGGCGGTGGTGGAGGTGGTTTGTATTTTTTTTTCTTTTTTTTACTTCAACCTCTTGTGAAATTGACAAGAGAGATGGTAGTTATCAAAATCAGTTTGGTTTTGTGTGGGTAATTTGTCGGCTTATTACTCGAAACGAGAAAAAGTGTGAAATATTTATGCATATCATTTCTCCGTAAATAAGGCCACATCATTGCATAGGCCAGGTAAAAAAGAAAATTGTAATCTACGTTCCATACCGACATTCCATTTTATTGTGCATTTATTTTTTTGATTGCTACACTTTACTCTCTTGTCATACGTCAGGGAAAATTGTTTAAGTGCTCCTGTTATAATGATTATTACAATAATTTTTGGTGAGTGAACATGTAGTTGTTGTATGGCCATCAAAATTGAAAAGGAACACGCGAGTTTTTGTAATTTTACAATAACCATCATCGTTTATTTCATTGCATTGCAATTTGGAAAGGATTTGCTTTTGTTGTTGTTGTTGTAAAAAAAGTAATAATTTTTTCATGGGTTACTTTTATAGGAATTGTCGGTGCTACAGTTTGGGTATTGTGGTCGGATTAAAATTTTAAAAACATTTTTCTTTTTTTCCACATCATCATCATTATTTGAATTGAAGCAAATACATTTCACACAACAGCACCACCAGCAATATTTGTAGTTTGGTAGTTTGAATAGAGAAGAGAGATTAAAAATTGAGTATTTGCCGATGATGGTTTTTGTGGTGGTTATTTTTTTGACTGGTGTTTCTAACAAAACTTGTGAATTATTGAATGGCGAATGCATAGAAAATGAACAGAGAGTAAAACCCTTTTTTATTTTCTAGGAGAAGCCGAAAAAACTTGCTCATTGCTTTGTATGGCCTATGCACACGGTCTTTTACTCCAAATAATATAATCATAAGTGTCAACATGATCATCATCAATTTGAATGCGTCGCGTCGTCGACCAACCAAACCAAAAAAAATACCTTTGAAATAAAAAAAATATATTTCACCACAAGCCGCGCGCTTCTGCTCTAATTTTTATTTTTCTTTAAAAAATATATTTAATCCTGCCTCCCCACCACCATCATCATCATCATGATTATTACGATCACCAAACCACACCGCTTTCAACAGCCCAACAAAAAAAAGGATTAAAATTTCATTTGTCACATAGCTAGGAAATATACCTATTTATGAATTCACTACTAGCAAATATTTGACCGCTTTTTCAACACACAAAAACATATGCATACATGTTCATTATATTATTATTTAACCCTTTTGAATTTTCAAATAAACAGATTGTCCACGTCCAATGAATTCTGAATAAGGCTTACTCTAGCTTTTGTGTATGTATCTACTTAATATTATCATTCTTTACCGCTTGCGCGCTCTTCTCATTCATCCATTCAATATGATGACCTCCTCATCAATACACAAAACTAGATGAGAGCCATCATCGTCAATATAAAAACCTCATTGTCAATTCATTTCGTTTTTCTAGTATTTATTCTGCAAGCACTACAAAAACGAAAAAAAAATCTGTCAAGGGCTCTTCTTCTTTTTTCTCTTTGCTCTCATTTCTCTCGCTAACCAAAAATAAAATAAATAAATAATAATCCACTTTTTGTCATCCTTTCTCTCATCGTCGTTCTCATCATATTTGTTATTAAAATATTATTATCCACTACACTCTTCCCTTATACTACTCCATATTATCCTCTACATTTGCATTTATGGTTATTATAACATAAAGAGCATGATTAAGCAATAAAGACACTCAAAATAACATAACACTCACTCTTATTGGATGAGAATATTTATAAATATTTGCCTGCTCACATTGCATTGCTACTGCCACTATAAAACTCACACTCTTTTGCATTTTAATTAACTGGTTACATCTCTCTAGCTGGAAGTATTAGCTGAAGTATGATGATCAAGTAAAAGCATGATGACACTATAAAAAAATTTACCGTCCATTTCACCACAAGTTTGGTAAGGTACTTTAGAATATTTCTGTTTTTTTCTCAATTGCATTGTATAGAGAGATAGATCCTCATGCCAAAATATCATCAAAAAGTCAACGAGTTTTGTGATGTGCATGTGAAGCACTATGTAAATAATGTAAATAAAGCCATAATTCTACCCTTCTTGGAAAAAAAGTGTGGTGGGTGATGTGATGTTTGGCTGGTTAAAGTAGTATATTTTTTATAGTTTGTTTATTGTAAACAGAAAAATATATTTATTCTACTTGTTTGAATAGTTAGGTATGTAGGTATAGTATTATGTCCGTCTTCTCTTGACTCTTTGCGATTAAGCTTATTGGATAACACGAAGAAATATAAAAAAGTATCAAATTTTGTCTGCTGGAAAAGTATTTCTTGTAGCATGGCATGTTATAAAGATGATGATGATGCTAATGTTTTGCTGCGCTTTGATCAAGAAAAAAAAGTTTTTTTTAAATGGAAGGTCGGCTGGTTTTTTAGATTTTTTATTTCTTTTCGTCTCTTTCTTTAAGCTTTGTTGTGTGTCGGTCAAAAAAAAAGCCGTGTGTGTACATCCACTATACAAAGCATACATACAACATAAAGCTCCATGTTCATTTTTTATCATTTGATATGCAAGTATGCAACATATTCTTTTTTTGATGTGGTTCCGTCTTCTCTTGACTCTTTGCGATTAAGCTTATTGGATAACACGAAGAAATATAAAAAAGTATCAAATTTTGTCTGCTGGAAAAGTATTTCTTGTAGCATGGCATGTTATAAAGCATGCTAAAGTTTTGCTGCGCTTTGATCAAGAAAAAAAAGTTTTTAAAATGGAAGGTCGGCTGGTTTTTTGTAGATTTTTTTATTTCTTTTCGTCTCTTTCTTTAAGCTTTGTTGTGTGTCGGTCAAAAAAGCCGTGTTTGTAAATACTATATACAAAGCATACATACAACATAAAGCTCCATGTTCCTTTTTTATCATTTGATATGCAAGTATGCAACGTATTCTTTTTTTTTTGATGTGGTGGTGGTGATGTTGCTGCATTCTTCAATTGAAAATAAAAGAGTGAAAAGTATTTTGTTCATGGAGCCATTAAAAAAAGAGGCGAGAGAGATGGATAAAGAGAGAGAAAATAATATTATGTATCCATTAAATTACATGTAAGCAGCAACAAACCACAGTATACAGAATTTGAAGCCATTGCTCAGAGGAATTTTATCCTCTCTCTCCTTTTGACTTTTTTTTATCCTGCCAAGCTGCATTGTTGGTATTTTTATATCATATCATCATATGATATGGATATGAAAGTAGAGAAGGAAAAAATATGGATGGATGGATGGACGATGGAAGGAAAGAGAAAAAAAATCAGTATGGATCCTCCTCCTTCTTCTTGATGGCTGTAAGGTCGTGAGCTAATCATAACATATAGATAATATTGTATGGTATGTGTAAATGCACACATAATATATTTACTTGCTAGTAAACATGGAGGCTTGAAGGCATCTTCTTCATCCTCATCAAAATGATCGCTTGTAATAATAATGTTTTTTGTGTATACCAAACAGGCAAACAAATAGCGTAAAAGTCAAAATGCCATGATGAACATCATTTTTATAGAAAATGGGTATTGAGCACGGCAAGTAGTACTTGTGTTGCGCTATGTTTTTGAGAAATAATATTATAATATATACGTAGCTACATAAGTATGTATATAGCCTGGAGAATAAGTTGTTAGAATAACAAAACACAATGTAGATACAGACAAGTTGAGTGTGTGTGTAAACATGCGTGAATGGTCAATGGCGGTGATGATGATGGTGGTGGTGGTTATTACTATTCTGATGACGTAAATATTACTATTAGGTATGAAGGGAAAGGAGAATTACAAGA
>JAITYZ010001635.1:0-12753 GCA_027744595.1 Paronellides praefectus | reverse complement strand
CACAAAGAATGAAGAAACGCCCTCACAAACCTTTTTTTTTCCTCAGACAAGAAATAAAATATATGTTCAATCTGTGAATATATGACGCAACACGCGCACCACCGATAAAAGCTTTCCTATTATTTTTTTGTCGATTTCCTCAGAAATCTGTGAGCAAGCAAACCAAAAAAAATAATATGTATATGCACCATCTCCCGGTAAACAATTTTTATTTATACATATAATAATAATCTTATACAGTTGTCTGTACTTTAAAATGGGAAAAAACAGAAAAAACTGCTTGAATGCATTTACTTGGATATCAAATAATATGTTTGTATTATAAAAAATATATATAAAAAATGAACTACACAAACGTACTTGATTTTTATGTTGTTATTGTGTTGAGTTTTTTGTAAAGCTACATGTATATAAAAAACCGAATGTGTCATCCTTGTCCTCCATCCTCTGTGTGTGTACCTTGTTCCAAAAAAAGACCAAATATATCCAGAAATAGAAGAAAAGAGCACCACCATCACCACCCGCATATATATAGCAGCAAGCGACAAAACCTCGAAAAATACTGCATTGGAAGCAGTAATTTAGATTTTTCGCTCCAGTAGTTGACAGATATCTACTAGGGTATAATAATAAAAAAATACCTTTGACCCTTTGAACCAAGCATAAATTGGAAGAGAGGAACATTGTATTACCCATAAACATACATATTCAATATTAGCTTTCATACATGATCGCTGCTGTTGGGACGAAGAGAAAAAAAGTGGAAAGCAACCAAGTAGCATATTTATGTGGTGTACTTTCAAACAATCTCCATTCTCTGTACGACGAGGAGGAGGAGTATGACGACGACGCCGTCGAGATATATATTTTTTTTTATGTTGTTGATTGAATGCAACTACGCTTCATGTGTACTAAAAAGTATGTAATATTGTTGGAAAATGTAAGTTTACAACTAGATTTGTGAAAGTTACAGATGACTTTCATTTCAGTGTCGAATATTAAGTGGGTGCATGTAAGCATTTTTTTGTCGTGAGCGTATTTTTTTTATATTCTTTTGCAAGGAATATGAGAAAGTAGAAATCTGTCTTCTTTCTCTATCTCTTCACTTTCCATTTTTTTGTGTATTTGTCCTGCTCCCTGTGTGTTTGTATTTCTCTCTGTAAATGTTGCATCTTTTTTGAATACCAAATCAGGGTTTTGTGTGAGTGTGGGTTAGTCACTTTCCATTTTTTTGTGTATTTGTCCTGCTCCCTGTGTGTTTGTATTTCTCTCTGTAAATGTTGCATCTTTTTTGAATACCAAATCAGGGTTTTGTGTGAGTGTGGGTGAGGGTGTAGCCACATATTGTGTATTAAATTATGGTGATAGCTCCTGTGCTACTGCTACTTCTGCTGTTAAAATAATGGAACTGCTATTTTGTTGTACATTTTTTCCCCGTTGTATTATATCACCAAACACTCATCATGTATAAATCGTACCAACATGTGGTTCACATTTCTAGTGTGTGTGCGTTGTATATGTACATTCATTGAATATGTACAAGGAATTTGGTGAATTAGTCCATTCATATGAAAGGACCCGGGAAAATCAGTGCTCCCAAACCGTGTTCAGGAAATATCCTCAATACATATACTTATTAGCTTATCCTTCCATCAGCCGCCGTATATATTTTTATTCCTTTTCCATTTTTGTTGAAACATGTAACATGGATGTATGTATATTCAAAGTTTTGCAAAGTATTATATAAAGCGAGCATTTTGTCAGCTTGTATGGTATGCTTGCATGCTCTCACCAAAACCATTGAGGCAACCGCCACAATCTCGTAGTGCACGTCTTTGCCGTATACCTAATTCTTGTATTCTCATTGGAAAGCAGAGGAGGAGAAGAGACGTAAGTGCTTAAAACATACGTTGTAAAAAGATTACAGCTTGGTCCTTCCACATAAAATGCCAATATGCCAATTGAAATTCCAATTTCCGAGTGGGAAACAGTCCGGAAATAGAATGACAGCCATTCCTTCCCATCACACAGCTCATCTCATATAGTTGTTTTGTACACAAAACTCAAATACTTCCCCTCTATCATCAAGACCCGTAGGCTCTCTAGCTACATAGTATTATGTATAAGTATTGTAGCTCCATATATCTATTTGTAAGCACACTATTTTGCTATTCTACTCGGCCGTGTCTCTATTACTGTGGCTTCCGACGTGAAGGCGAAGGAGGAAAAGCAGCATGAATTTTGGATGCCGCAAAATCCACTCTCTCTCTTTCTCTCTTCCTTCTCATTCCCAATTTCATTTATACGCAGAGACCAAGTTTCCATCTTTTGTTCTTGCTCTCTCACTCTCATCCTTAATGTGTCAGTAGCACACTATTTTGCTATTCTACTCGGCGGTGTCTCTATTACTGTGGCTTCCGACGTGAAGGCGAGAAGGAGGAAAAGCAGCATGAATTTTGGATGCCGCAAAATCCACTCTCTCTCTCTTTCTCTCTTTCTTCTCATTCCCAATTTCATTTATACGCAGAGACCAAGTTTCCATCTTTTGTTCTTGCTCTCTCACTCTCATCCTTAATGTGTCAGAACTATGTGTCCTTCTCTTACCAAAACAAACATTTTTTTTAAACATACAACAAATTCGTGTATACGACAGAGAGCAGCGTACAAAACTGTATATTTTATACTTTCTTGGGGGGGAAAAATATACAATAGGTACAAAGTGTACGTACCTACCATATTGTATAATGTGGTGTATAGAAAAAGAAATGTAAAAGTGTGGGATAACAGTTGCTGAGCTCTGTTGTTTTTCTTTACCTTCATTGTTATTCAAACAACGTTCTTTCCGAAACGAGTTGGCTTGGCTCAGCAGCAGCCGCGTTACTGCTGTGACATTGGAATTGGAAGTGACGCCTCGACATAATATCAGTATACTGCATATATATATGTATCACACTAATACTACTACGAGAAAACTTGCCGAGACATATATATGTGTAAGAATGCAAGATGAATAGTTTTGTACTTGTCGGAGAGACATAATCGAGCTGATAAAGCATTGTTTTTATCCGCTTCAACATACAACAAGCTGAAATGACAATATTACCATACAACACACACACGCAGGCTGCTGTGGGTTTTGCAACTTGAGTGTACTCTTTTATAAGAATCATGACAATAATCTAAACACTAAAATCTACAATCACTTTCCCTTCCGGAGAAAGTATTGTGGGTATATAACAATTTAGGTTGAGTTCTTTTTATGTCCATTTTGGNCTTTTTATGCCCATTTTGGTGTTTCGCGATACTTTTTGTATACTTTGTATATCCCGTGCCCTAGATTGTTGGGAATGTATTTAGGTATACCTTGTTATATATTGAAAACTTTGTATTACCCGTATTTCGCAACAGGAAGCCATTTTAGAATCTCTTGAATTGTTAAAGTGACCTTCGACGTATGTATTCTCCTCCTGGCAAGCAGTATGGTAATTGACATGTCCTTCGTTAAAGGATAATATGCGTACCTTTGTGTAACTGATAAACATTTTAGTTGAAATTAACATAATCATAGGTACAGGATCTCATGCTGTGTTAGATAATGACCAGTACAGACCAGAAGCCTTCCTCACTTTCGGCACAAAAACACATGACAAAAAATCGTGTTTCAGTTTTCCTCTGTCCAAGTCTAGTAATGGGAACCCTTCCCATTACAACTTAGGTACTTACATGTTTTAACCAGCCACTGCAGCACAGAATGAAAATTGACCTATACTTCACATGGTAATGCCATATTATTTGGGGCAAATGGAGCAACGCTACGGTTGAGAATTTTTGCCATAATTATTTTTTAATATTCAGCCCACCCGCTGTCACATCCAATCCACTCACGTGGCTAAACGACAAATGGGAAGTTGACTTTTTGAAATGAATTCATTACAAAAAGAGTAAATAGCACACAGATTGTATGTATTAACTTATTACTGTATTATATGTTATGTATGTATATAGGGTATCTTGTAGATACATAAATCTGTTTGTTGTGCCTGATTTTGAATATTGCAATCCCATCAAACAAAAGTCTATTGACGCATTAGGCAAAGTATTTTTAATATTAGCCCTTGTGCATACTTTATGTCATCACCATACAAGCTACAATCTCATTGAATTTTGAATGCATAAAACTTGAAGTTAAAGTCAACTTTCATATTATTTTTTTAAACGACAAATTGGAAGTTGACTTTTTGAAATGAATTCATTACAAAAAGAGTAAATAGCACACAGATTGTATGTATTAACTTATTACTGTATGTTATGTTATGTATGTATATAGGGTATCTTGTAGATACGTAAATCTGTTCATTGTGCCTGATTTTGAATATTGCAATCCCATCAAACAAAAGTCTATTGACGCATATAAGGCATAGTATTTTTAATATTAGCCCTTGTGCATACTTTATGTCATCACCATACAAGCTACAATCTCATTGAATTTTGAATGCATAAAACTTGAAGTTAAAGTCAACTTTCATATTATTTTTTTTGCAATACATGCTGATATTTTACCGTAGTTTTTGGTCATGCACCACTTAACTAAAATGATATATAGGTATGCATTAGAACTTTTGAATGCACCACGCACGGCTGCAAAAGTACAAAATAGAACGACATTTTTCGTTCACAGAGTTTCACTTTTACTACAACTTCATTCCCGCTCGTATAACATTTTGATCTTATTTACTGTGATCTACATTAGAAGTTTTGTGAGTTTCAATAGAAAAAATATTATAAACCCATAAGAAAGTAACGAGGGTGGACGTGATTTACAATATGATTACCGTATTACACAAAACTTCACCTTCTATTTGCACGAAATATTCGACATTACACATTCTATGTAAAATGCAATGCAGTTTTACTGTACGATAATGAGTTTCAGCGGAATTGGTTGATAAGCATATTATGTGAAAGTTTGCAGTATTGCAATTTTAACTCATTTTAAGGAAATGAACAAGTTTTCTAATATTATTGAAATGCTCTTTTATTACTACCATGCAATAAAGATTTGCTTTCTTTGCTTCTCATGTTGCCTGCTTCCCTTCGTTTTCTTTGTTGTGTTGTGTTTTTCATTCCAACTCAAACTTTTAAAAAGGGATTCTATTCTGATGTAGCTTCATATTTCCCATTCCTACTGCAATGTTATAGCGGGGATTTAATGGCATGGGCTCAACTAGCGTACGTGTATGATGTGTGGAATGACATTGGAGATGACTTTAAAGGAAAAGTGGAATTGCTTTCCAGGAAAAGATTGATTTTCAGGAGTAATCGTATTGACATATCACGTACTACCACTTCGTAATTCTTTTTATCTATTGCACAATATATTCAGGATATAAGCCGCAAGAAAATGGCGTAATAAAATTACACTTTTTGGTCGATACAGAGTTGGACTGACGAACAAATAACTACAATATTTGAAATAGATGGTTGTTCAGATACAAAATGCTGCTTAAAATTTGGTTCGGAGGCCAAGTATCTGTGCCGAAATTATGAACTAAGATAAATATATTATTTAAGGTGGTAAGCGTAAAAGTCAACCAAAAATGTGGATACTCGTGGATACACATTAAATCTACATAGTTTCATCCAAGGAAAATAAATGAATAATAGTACAAGCGAATGGAAAACCTTATAATTTATACTCTAGTTTTTTAGGTTTCTTAACACGGCAAACCTTAGTTGTTAAATATTATCATTATTATAAACCAGAAAATCCATGTATTCCAAAGGCGTGAAGAGCTAAAAGTAAAAAATCTTTGAAGGAAAAAAACCCAAACATTTTGCAACAATTTCCATTTCAAATGACCCCAAAGATATTGAGATAAGCAGAAATTCGAATCAAAGTAAATAACATTGGAGATGAATTCCCAGCAGGGTTAATATATTATGTGCGTATGTGTGACGCTTGAGTGGTGCTTGACTTTTTCCTTCATTTTTCTTTGCGGTATATTTTCTTTAAGAACAACTTTGTCATCGTCTCGCGTCAAAGCACTTTTGAATAAAAAATAACTTTCGACTGTTAAAGGAGTGTCACACAAGAATACTGCAACGTTTTTACAAAAGAGGTAAATATTTTTAATACATATAATATTTGAAAAACGCATCTCAAAACATTTCTCCCTATCTATAAGAGTATCAGTTGCGTTAAAAGATGCAGATATCGGAATCCAGAACAAAAAATAACAATTCCCATTTTTATTTTCTGAATTGTGCAGTACTTCCAATTTTTGTATATTTTGTAAACCGATGAACTGTATAAAAACAAAATGCATAAGCCTATTCAAACACTACTACAAAAATGCTAACAACAACTATCAGTTTTCTGCTCTCCATCTTTATCCCTGGGAGCGGAAACAATATACTACACAACCATGTATATAGACAAGGTGAAATTGAGAAAGAAAAACAAGCAAGATCAGCTTGAAGGATAGTAGAAGCGTTCCTTGTCTGCAGAGATCTTTTTTTAGGGTCTCGATCCCACCTCGCTGAGCTGCTACCCAAGCTATCAGCTTTGCTTAACAACAACATCATATCATCAAGATCGACAAGACGACAACACACTTGAGAAGTGAACTTGTAACTTTCCCCTGTTACGCATCCAGAGAATAAAAGACGATTGTATAGATAACAAGCAAAATACATTCCTATATATATTTATGCTAGTGCAATGAAAACGATATCCTCTGCAAGCAAATGTCGCTTGATAAACATTGTAAAATGTGTATAAAATATATACCTACAGCTCTGGATAGATAGACATGTACGTACCTATCCAGGAAGTCTTCTTAATGTTTGGTCTCAAGTAGCGAATTTCAATTGTCAGTGCAGCAGCAGCACGATTTTCTTTCTGAATCTTTCAATTCTATCTTGATCACTTGTTCAACTCTTTTTTTTTGTTTTCTCTCAGGCTTAATGGCACAAAAGTGCTTTATGCGTCGAAATATCAATTTTATACATTGGAAGACGGGCAGAATAAGGCATGTTATCTCTCATTGCTGCCAAAAATGCTGGGATAATAATAATACTTTTATTATTAGATACCTCAAGTTATTATGAAGCCTTCACTTTATATTTATATCACGACAAGTTAAGAATAAGAAGACATATAATAATAATAGGTATATGTTATTGATGCGCAGTGACTACTGACTTTCACTGCATGCATTACATTGTTTACGAAATATCCTTTTATATATATGTTTCGCTGTAAATTTGCATGAAATAAAACAAAGGACGAATTGCACAGACTTTTTCTTAGAAAATTAAGAAAAAAAGAAAGCGCTCAAGCACCAAGAAAGGAAAAAAATAAATAGAATACAATGCGTAGTGAAACATGAATCAGAATTAATATTATATTCTTATATTATCAAGCATATAATGTTATAGGCTTCGCTCTCTTTGATCATTTTCCTGTTCTATTTTGGCGGAATAAACTTTTGTTGTTAAAACTAAAACTGATTTGACTTTCCTGTAGAAAGAAATGTAGATTGGCCAATGTTTGAAATAAAGAGTCAACAGTTTGTAGGGAAGGTACATATACAATAGATGTCATGTGTAAATGCAACATAGTAAGATGTAAGAAATATGAACTCTACTCAACGTTACAATTTTCTCGTACTTGTTGTCAGTTTCTATTTGGAATTTGATCATCGATGTCCATAAATAGATTTCCTTTGCCCACAAAATATATATATACAAATCTAAAAACAAGTAGAGTGAAAGTTATTTCTCCGGAAAGTCTCTTTTTTCACTTTCCTTCCAATTGTAAACAGAATTATTTACGTAAGTATAAGCACACATAGGTATAAAAAATAAAGAGCATTACCTTTTAAATGGTTTGAAAGGGCTTTTTATAGCATCTCATTTACCTCTCCACTTTTCAAAATGTGTTTGCACGAAACAAGCAAATAGATATATAGACACTCCTTTCCTGTTTCTTCATGAACAAAAGGTATACATTTTATGTAGGAGTTGTAAAAGAGGAGGGCTTCTGACAGGACACGTAGCAAATGGCCACATAGTAATGAAGACACATTTTCCCTGGACTGCTCCCTCTCCTTTTCTAATTTCACTTCAACACATTTGAGAAAATGTGTAGTGCACTTTTCCCTGCTGCTGCACACAAAAGTTAAAAGAAAAGGGTAGGCGATTTTTTTTATTTGTCTTGTGTCTGCACCATGTGCCTACCTATATTAAATGGATATGTATACCTATACACAAAATTACAAACAAAGTGCGACAGCTTCCACAGAACCCTTTGTGAAAGGCGGCAACTGATATTGTACACATAACCAAGTAAGAACGAGAGACATAAGTTTTCCTTGATGTTGTATATTTGATCTTAAAAGTATTTAGGAGTATAAGCATGGGCATGCTTTTTTCTCCATTTTCAGGATTGATGAGGAATACTTTTTTAGGCTAGCTTCAAAAATAGATTTTCGACTTTCTTTGTGCATAGTTCGTGACGGCACAAATTGCAGTGTACTTACAAAGAAATTTGCTCCTTATGGCGTGTAGTGTATAAATCTCATTCAAAAACACATAAATTTCCTTTTGCTGTCTACTTCCTTCCTCCCTGTGTATTTCTGATGATGTTTTCTTGTAGATTTCTCACAAATTCTCCTGTGATTTATTGCGTAATGAATGAATGGTGAAAGCCGTAAGAAAGGTCACTACTTGTTGTGGAAAAAAGTACAACAGTATAATATTATTATTATTGTTGTTGTTATTATCATTACAGTTGTTGTATTCTATAGTGTATACTTTTCCTTTTCGGAAAATTATGGTGGAGGAGTGTAACAAGAGAAGGACAAGATATATAAAGACATAAATAAAACATTAGAGTTTTAAACAATATAGAAAACGTCATTTTTGGATCTAGAGCAAATATTTTATACGTCACAAGAAACCCTATTGACTTGTCTGGATTCTGACCTGCTTGTTCAATATCTTTAATGGTTTATATTTTAGCTTTGCAGGAAAAGATTCATTATGTAAACCATCACAGATACATGTTTTGTTGGAACATTTTTAGAGCAATTTCCCTTATTAGCTTTCTAGTTAGCAGCAGTGCTGGTGTTACTATATTTTCTTTTGTCAACATTTTTATAAGCACACGTAAATACTTAGCATGTAAATACGTATCATCGTTAGGATATATATAATATCTGCTCGTGCTTAAAAATGATGTGTCACTGACGTGAGGTATAATAAAACGGCGATTTTCGTTCAGCTCGTTTGACTGAAACGTGCAAAAGCCTTAAGTGGAGGAGGCACAAAGGTTTAAAATCATTTCCTGGAAAAAGTTGTAATTTCCGCTCATCAATCCATTTTCGGATGGCATAAAAGAGCTCAAAAGAGAGAGACAAAGAGAAAAAACTAGCAAATCTTTGAAGAAGACAAAAAGCAGGGAGACAGGTAGGCCGTTATACGCCTGACCATAAAAACAACAATACTAAATAAATAAGAACAGTCGACGATGATAAATATACAATAAATATACCATTATAACTACAGAATACAATATGTTTACATTGCATATATTATATCATGATTGAGGGGCTCGTCAGTAACCATATATATATACATATATATACTTGAGTATTTTTGTACAAACGTCTACAGTCTTTTGGGGCTTGATCAAATTCATCGTAATCATCAACATCTACCATACTACCATACCACATCCTGTCTTTAACTTTTTGTTGGTCATTCATCTCCGGTTACAAAACATCTAAAATCTCTCCAGTCTATATATTTGCACAGCCACTCTCATGAATAGAGCATTACGTTTTTAAATAATAGAGTAGTGTATTATAGTTGCCACAAAGTAGTATGAAAAGAAATCAGGCATAAATGCAGGATATTATGTTCTTATGAAACAGTGCCACATGAGATTGAAATAAATTCTCAGGAGCTTTGCTGGCTTGTTCTAATAAATACCAGGGAAAGTAATAATGAATATAAACCATCCAGTCATAAACACAAATGAATGAATTATTATAATGGTACTGGATTGCGTTTTGAGGAATTCGTGTAAATATAGGTCCACAAACAGAATATAATCAAATAGCGAAAGCACAAGGCTGAGTAAAAGTGACAGTATGCACGTAGATGTTTATGCGAATGAATTTAATATTCAATTTTTCTTTAAAATGAGAATAGAAGTAGAAATAGCTTTTGGATATGATTTATTGTTTGGGTTTATTTTGGACCCTAGAAAACCCTTTATTGAAATTAAATATCTTGAGCAACTCAAAACTTGGCTCTGTGCCGTAATATGTGCTGTACCTATGTAAACACGGGGATTACGAAAGGTCAAAACATATAGCCCACGTAATGTTTATTGTCATTATTAAATCTTCATTGTCTCAAAGATTGGTTTAGTAAAGTTCGAAAGATAGCGTCGTGACGGGCGTTACCTGTGATCTCATAAAGTACGAACATAGTTTCACTTTACTTATAAATACTAGAGAGGGGGGAACAGAGTTTGGAAAGGAATATATTCTATTTTTCTCTGTAATCCCACTTTGGGTGTTCCCAATGTTCGTAAAAAAGCCACAATGTTAAGTAAAATTGATTAGATTGGTGGCATAAAGCCTCCTTGGAAATATTTGAACAGAAACATTCATTTTCTTGTTTTCTTCAGCGAGAAAATGATCCTCAAAGCTGATTATATCTCAAGTTAATAGTCTTCACATTGCGTATATACGTACGTATGTACTAGGTATAAAGTGTTGGTGAAAAGAATGCATGTGAATGAATGCAATACTCAACTACACTACAAAAATACAACAAACAACAAGAATCACAGAGGAAAGGCAAACGGCATAGAGCAGCATTGCTACACAAGAGAGAAAGTGAATGGTCCCTTTCACAATTGGCATTGTTTAGAGAAAAGCACAAGCGGCAAAAAGAAGTTGGAGAGAAAAAGGGAGAAGAGTAAAAAAATAGTGTAGAAGGAAAGAGAGCGAAAAGCTAGGCACTCTCATAACAGCTGCCTAATTTACCACGAGAAAGGACTGCCTCGTAAACCAAGCTTTAATAACAAAAATAAAAAGAATTCCCAAATGCAAGAAGGGTCTCCTTAAAACAGCCAAGCTACTACATACATACATCCTCCTATAATCATACAGTACACCATATCCCATAACGTACATAACATTTATATTACGTGTATATTATGTAGGTATGTATAAATACATACATATATATGGGGGTGACCACGTCTTCTGTAATAAACGTCCTCATATTACTTTTACTCTACACCCAAACACAAAAAAATTTCAGCACTGTGTTTTGTGTGTTCCAACAGACTTATAGTCATCATCATGGCTATACAACCAAGCCATATCGTCGATTCATTGTTCCCTTTTCCTTGCGTGTAATAATATCATTTCTTTTTCTTTCTTTCTTTCTTTCTGTCCCTCTCTCAGCAGTTGGCTATAATGCTATTTCGTTGAGGATGGTGGAAAGATTAAACCAGTTGTAGTAGAAGCAGTAAAAATAAGTTAGCCTTTAATTCTTAACGTTTTTCCTTCTTCTTCTTCTTCTTCGTCTTGTTCACAAAGAGAAGAAAGGATTGTCGCATGATGATGAAATAAGGATGTGTGTGTGTTGTACTCTCTGGCGTGTTTCATTCTTACCTCTCTCTCCTAAATAACCGAGAAAACACTTGTACAACATTTTTATGTATCACAAAAAGAGCTAATAGCTTTGTTTTAAGTCACCTCTAAACTTACCAACAGCTCTTTCTGCACTCGCTCTCTCTTTTTTTTCTCTGTCTCTTGTTTAGCTGTTATGCTTTTATATATTATCCCTGCTCCTCTCTCTCCTCCTCTTTCAACATACTACATACAATGCTTAAGATTAACAAGAGGAGGAAAAGTGTATTATGTGTATTTATACAACATATAATATTTAACTGGTCGTAATTGTGGATCTCTTTACTGTATTTTACGAAAAAATAGAAGAAATTGTAGTAAATAATACATTAAATGAGCATAATATGCCTTTGTAAAACTTTTTTGTTGTTCATCTTGTCCCTAAGTTTGTTTGTATATCTGTGTCTAGATACATATTATTATGTATGTAGGTATATACATGCGTGGAATAATGTTATGAATGTTATAAAGGCATTTTGCCTCCTTTCGCTGCCTGGTCATATCAGTAATCTGATGTTTATTTTTTCCGGTTCCGCCTCACTTGCGAGTTTGGCACGACATCATGCCCTAATTGGATCATAAACTTTGAATGAGATTTTAACACCATCTCAACACAGCAAATGCACTTTCTCTCTTGGACTCTGCCAGTAGTGTGCTCTTTTACGCATACCACTGTACTGGTATCATCAACCTTGTTCATTCATATTATCTACTACATATATAGCCATGTGTATGAATAAATACAACGCACGGAGCGTGGTCCTTGATGTTCATATTTTTGGCTGCTTGGCCAAACCGTTTTTTTTTCTTTCACTTAAAAAACTAATTTAAGAATATTAATTTGACAAAAATACACGCTAATGCATAAACTTGTGTAGCATATAAGATAGAAAATAGGTCTAACTGAATATATATACTTAATACATATGCTATTTAACAATTTCCATTAATGACAGTAAATAACGGTAATTGTTTTAGTTTAGCTGAAAAAAGTAAAATAAAGAGGAAGTATTAGCCTCGTTGCTCGAGCGCCTTG
>JAITYZ010001634.1:0-13864 GCA_027744595.1 Paronellides praefectus | reverse complement strand
CTTTGTTTGATATGAAAATGTGTGTTGTGTGGTGGTGCAGAGCAGAGGAATCACAGGAAGAGAAAGAATACATAGTTGAAAAATATAAGGCAGTTAAGCAAGTACATGTACAACAAAACAGACTTCTTCAGTGTAAGAGAGAGAGAGAGAGAGAGAAGTTACTCATTAAGTACTTCCCACATAAAACCCTCAAGCTACATTAAAATCCCAGCGAGAAATTAAGCCGTAAATGGAAGTTTAATGTTAAATTCTTGATGTGCTAATTTGAGCCGCTTTCCCTCCATTCAAGCATGCACACACACACACATAGCCTTGTACACAAAGGAAATAGGAAACTTGCTAATAAAAAGTTTTCTTTTTGAGAAACGCACAGAGAGAGAGGCAGGAGCAAAGGGAAAAGTTATTAATGTGCACAGAAAGAAGAGACATCTGAAATGGGTGTTGTAGGATAAACCCCCTCTCCCCCCGAAAAAAAGTATCATCATATGAGAAGCACAATATAATAATATACTAATACAACCAAGCATTATATAGTAACAGCAGTTTGTACCGTAAAAAGTTGCTACAAATGTATTTCACTTGTTTCACTGCAAAGTTCTCTCTCTCTCTTTCACTTCCCTTGTCTCTTCACATTACTGTCATTCATTTTTAGAATTAAAGCCTGTGGAAAATAGTCAGCGGTATACATTATATTGCCATTGCAGTTGTCTACTAAAATAAATACTCTTCTGTTTCGCTTAGCTTCTCTTTCTTCTGCTCCTTATTGTGTTGTATATTGTTTGTGCGTGTGAAAGTCACGTTTGGTGACACCGACCAGAAAAAAGAAAAAAACCGTTGATTGTCTTTACGCACTTACTTATTTTTCCCCAACAGTCTATTTGTATAACTGCCAAGCTATATCTCTCCCAAACGTCTCTCTACATCTCTTTTTTCGCTAAACAAATTGAAGATTTATTGCGCTCTTGTTCATGTTTTTATAACCGTAGTATTTATTTCCAGATAGAGAAAGAAAAAGAGAGAGAGAAAAAAACAAGAGTGAACCAATGTTGTCAAGTTCTGTTGATGATGATGATGACGATGATGTGGTGAAAACATAACAAACTCAAAGCACAACGGCATACACCTGCTCCGTTCTCAGATATAACTTTCCTTTTCACTAATTTCCTCTCTGTTTCTTTTTATTTTGTAGTTATTTTTTTGTTTCATTTTACAACAGTTTTTCTCGTGTTTTTTTTCTTACCCACATTTAATCGCATTTTCATTTGGTAGCTGCTACATACAAAAATGTATGTGTGTGTGTTGTACATTACTACAACTGCTTCTGTTTTCATAATAAAAAGAGAAAAAAAGAAGAAAAATTAGTGACATGAAAAGAATAAGTGGTAGACAAAGGAGATATAATATACTTTTTTGTTTGCTTCATTAAAAAAAGTACCTTGTGGTTTCGGGTTGTTTCTTCTTTTTCCTTTTCTTCCTCAATCAGGTAAAATCATTATGGCAGTGAAAGAAGCGCATTAAACATGGTGAAGTTATGCTACAGCTACTATCAAGTTTTTGCGCTTTGTCGAGATATGTCCAGACTGTACAGCAGATGTACTATATATTATAAAACAATCGAAACCTTATATAGTTTACTATTTAACAATATATGTAGAGTACTGCCATATAATAATGTGGAGAAAAGTAGAACAATATCCTCACACACATAACACAACTAATAAGTAATGCAACACACAAAGGAAAGAAATGGCAACCATTTGGCTTGTATGCAAAGGCACATACAATAATAGGTAGGAATGAAAGTTGTTAAAGTGGAAAGCTCTAGATAATGTCAGAAAATAAGAGAGATGCAGAAGATGAAAAAGACGGGGGAAAAATAAAGGAGGAGATGGAGATATGTATATTATGTAGTGGTGTAGTTAAACGAAACGGAAATGTGTATTTATATTATTACACTTTCATTACAATTTGCATACAAACAGGAAAAAAAGAAGTAGAATGGAACAAGGATACATGCAAGTACAGCCCCATACCGCCACCCACGTATAATATAGATTGTAGTCATTTCGGTATTTGAAAGCAAGGCCACGGTTTTTTATTGCATTTTTATTTTGCAAACGGAAAATGCACATTTGTAACTCTCTCTGTTGTATTGAATATGTATTATTGTAGCAGAAATAGAGAAGAAGAGTAAAATGTAATTTTTTTGCATATAGGTATATATATGGCAGGATGTAGATATTGTGCACTACTAACCATTTTGATACCCATAATGGCACATTAATGCAATGTTAGAGAAATGGAACAAAAAGAGGCGTGCATGTGAGGGAATTTGCCTTGAATTGAAGTGATTGTTATTGCTTCTCGACAGATATGTTCCCCAAAAAAAATATGTATAAACTGCCACTGTACATGTATGTTAAGTTTATTGCATCATCATCAACGTCAGGGAAAATGGGAAATAGGAATAGACACGCTCGGTATTTTTGATATTTTGTTTGAATTTTGCAAAAAAAAAATTAGTATAGTATGCAGTCGTAACATTAGTTTTGAAGCTTGATGGGGTATTACAAGACAAAAGCTGAGTACTTGACTATTGCCTTTTGGGTTTGAATATGTACAATTATACCTTCTTCTACTCTTCTTAACCATTATCTTCGATAACAATGCTTATGTATAATGTATGTACATGGCATATTTTGTCTCGGACCTACTTGCACAGTGTATAAAAAACGTACTACAAGTAATAATAATAATATACCATCCCGCAGCCCAATTCGTTCCCCATTAGCGTGTCTACTACAAATCGTCTCATCACACTACATTCTTTTCATCCATTTAAAATTGAGAAAGAGAAGCAAAAGTCATTTCCATTTCCCAACGCAGTTATTTCAAAATTTCACAATTTTTTCATCTTCTCCTCCTGGCACCATATATACCACAACATGCTTATATATACCATTGCACCACTGAATGTCTGCTGGAGAAGAAAGTAAAGTGTACAAAGATAGCTGAGCTAACTGAAATAGTTGCTTCACATGAACATTTTCATTCTGTACCGAAAAATAACCTTCTCATTTAGCTGTTTTGCACTTTACCTATATACATTACCTACAAAACATAATACATATTATTTATATTTAAATACACGCAACATCACACCATTGTCTGTGATACAGCAATAACAGTTGTGTTCTCAAACACGAGACGCAATAAAAATGTGTATGTATGTAGTAGGGTGTTTGCCTTATATACATTACCTAAATAACATAATACATATTATTTATATTTAAATACACGCAACATCACACCATTGTCTGTGATACAGCAATAACAGTTGTGTTCTCAAACACGAGACGCAATAAAAATGTGTATGTGTGTAGTAGGGTGTTTGCCTGGTTCAAGTTTTTGTCCCGTTTTCCTTGAAACTAAAAAAAGAGAATGTTGGTCATGTTAATGTTTATGTAATGCGAAGATATAGAAAGAATTCCGGAAATAAAAATGATATCGTCTTCTCTCTCTCTCGTCCACGTTGTCGCCGTACATTTATTTATTTTCCGCATTTTCAAGACATTTTGCAAAAGTAAAAAATACATTACAAACCCATTTGCAAATCTTGCATTTCTATACAATCAACATTAAGAACGGTCCTATTCCGTGTTCTACAATCCCATGTATTGTAAAAGCCTACAAAACTTGCATGCTTTTATGTCCAGTCATTTTGGTAATAATAATATGAATGAGGGCGGAAAATAATGGAATGCATATTATTAAAAATTCAACAGGAAGAAATGAGGTTGCACGTACGAAGCATATGACGACGAAAACGATGTGTTTTTGTTGTAGTAGTGGTACGACTACATGCGTCTAATCACTTCCTTGTGTTCGTGTAAAGGGAAAAATATCTAGTTTTCCCAAAGTTAAAAATAAATATATGTAAGAAATGTATGAGCAGAGTTTTACATTTCGTTAAATATACCATGTAGACAAAAGGAGTACAAAAGCTTCAAAAAATCGTTATCATCACGCAATGAAACTAAAACTTTCATTCTAAATATCATTTTGCAAAAAAAACAGAAGCGTAGGCAGGGCGGAAGAAGAGAAAATGAGGATGAAATTACAGTGCGTTTCCCGAAATGGTAACAAAAAGTTCATTCAATAACAACAACGTCAGCATATCCACATCACATTAAAATGCTTAGACGGATTGAATATTTTTATAATTATGAAGTGCATGTACATTAGGTATACATATATTTACATATGTTTATATTGCACGAGATGAAGGAGGAAAAGTCAGGGGATTTTCTCTGAAAATATTGCGAATTTTTAGCATAAATAATACAGGTTTAATATGATAACGGGTTGTCCTTGAAAAAAACAGAAATCATATTACTGGGTGTAGCCCGAGTCATTTCCAAACAACTCGCAAGGTTGAGCGTGCAATAAACTATAAAAAGTAGCTTTTTTCAAATGAAGGATGTGTGATGATGTGTGGAAAAGAAATAATTTGGTAATAAAATAAAGCTCGTGTTCATACGCTAAAAACTGTAATAAAAGTGTATGAAAAACAAAAAAAAACATGATTCAATGCAACTTAATAATGTCGCCTGTGTCCATGTGTGTGTCAAATTTGAAAAAAAGTTGAAACAGTTTGCCAGATTTACCGAATTTTTAATGAACATTTAAAATCATTTTTTTATCCTCGTCAGACTTTCAAGGTCGTTTACATGTACAATTACTTCAAACGTAAAAATGAGGACAATTTCAAGCACAATTAGACATCTTTATTACTAAAGTTTAAAGATGAGATATGAGTAAAGATTGTTTACTCCAAATAAATTACTCGATGATGAAGGGGAGCGATGATGCATCTTGTTGAATTAGCTAGGCTCTACTTGTCCTTGTCCTTGTTAATTTAATGACAAAAATTTCATTTTTTCCTATCTTCTCAACGCACAAAGTTATTAGTGCCTTTACCTTTGATGCTGCTCGCTATAGCTGGGCACAATACGCCCATTTAAAAAGGACGTAATATTTGCAACGTGAACCAAATGAAACTTTCTGTGGGGTATTAGCATGCCTGGGTGGACTCATTTATTTGAAATATTACCGAGAACTATATAGCATATATTCCTTCTTAAGAATAATGGGAACGGATATTATGTATAATATTTAGGTATGCATATATATACCCATTAGGAGGGTATTAGCAGTTGCAGAAAAAAGAGAAAAAAATGATGATGATGAGTAATAATAAGAAAAAACAAAAGCATTTTACTACCAGACATAGGTATCTACATTAATACATTTATGAACTCCTTATTTCGGCCTATATCCTTATTTCCTTTGATGCAAATAAAGATTACTTGTATACCCCCGGAAAGTAGAAAAATAGGTGAATATATGAAAAAAGTACACAAACAGGATTTTCTAGGAAAAATAGAATAAGGAAATGAGAAAAACTAGTGAAGACAAGACAAGGAAGAATATGGAATGAAGTGGGTAAAAAAATAAAAAAGGAAAGTAAGTAGGAGGGAAAATCAACCAGTTTGTTTTTGTAAGAAAAAGTAAGGGGGAAAATATGTGTGTACGCCGTACGTACGTACGTTTCTTTTTTATGCAAAGGAATGTAGGCTCTTTCATGTCTGCTTCATAGGCTACGCACATGCACACACACACACACACACACAGATATATACAAGCGTGTAGAGGATAATAAAAGGGGAAATATGCTTAAAGAAAATAATAATATGTTCTTTTGCAGAATAAATATGTTTTTAGAGTGCAGGGTTAATATAATTTCACGTCTTGGTTGCTTTTACTTGCTGCCTTTTACTCCTCCAGGAAAGAAGGAGGGGCCAAAGGAAGAGGCTTAGACTAATTACTATTTTTGAGTGAAATATGGGCTTCATAAGAAGGAGGAATGGAATCCACATCAACAGCGTCGTCCCACATTGTGTTTGTATATTTGAGTGTGTAAATGTGTGTGTGTTTGTATGGTTCATGGTATGGTGATATACACACATTGAAGAAAAAAATCTATATTAGTTAGGTATAAAAACGTACTGAACTACTACTCTAAATTATACGCCACATCAGCAGCACCCTAGCAGCAAAATACTCAAACTTTCAAAAAAAACATCCACTTTGTATTTATGTAGGCATTTTTTGGACTGTAGAAAGTAAACAGGGTATCGTAGTAAATTCTTGCATCCTCCGTGCACTTTGCTCATTCATTCCTGTTATTATCGCTACTGTCATAATATCTTGTGTATATACCATACATAAATATGTAGCATGTAGATTTATGCGCTATTTTATTCTTAATAATTTTTTCTTCTTTTTTCATCCACGTTGGCGGTTTCATTCTTACTTTACTTTTCGCTCTTTTTCTTTCCCCACTTGTTAGTGATTGTGATTGCGGCGGGTGAGTGAATGAACCTTTTTTCATTGCTGAGCTGATGTGTTGACTTTTTCCATTTCTCCATTCGCCATTCAAAAGTACTCATACATTTCCTCTTTTTTGTCGCAAGTAGTATTAGTCTCCTTCGTTTATTTTAACATTTATGAAAAATATAATAAGATGAGTTTCTGAAAAACACACTTTACTTTTTTAAATCTTTTTTATAAAGAAAGCATGTACACCCCCGTATATTTAGCAAGCAGTGTGTAATGTACACATTTTGATTCATGCATGCGTGTGCACCATGCATATCATGTCATCATCAACCGAAAATATAATAATTCTTCTCATTTTCCTTTCTTCACACTCGGTGAAAAGGCTTTCTTTTTCTATGAAGCTAATATGAATTACATAATATGTGGTGTCTTACAAAGTGAGTTACAAATTCTCTTCTACAACCTGAGCGTCGAGGGAAAACCAAATTGTCTATTTAAATGCGTGATAATAATAATGGAGTCTTGTAATATTAAAAGTCTACAATGTCTCTAATAACCCTTTTCCCTGCGTAGATAAATACAAATGTGCATTTCTCCTTGAGGAAATATCTTTTTAAAATGTATAAAAGTAGCACACAAAAAAATGGTGAAAAGAACCTACAAGAAAATGATTTCGTGCTTGCTCTCATTTCATATTCGTCCTCTGATAATTTGTATCATTCTTCGTTCCAGTGCATTTTTCACTCGTGTGCTACTAAAGTTCTTGTATAATATGGCGTAGGAAAATAACTGAAAAGTCGGAACCACACGCACACTTGTAACACACTTTGCCATTTTGTACATAAATCCTATACTCAACTCACCCAATAGCATATCTTGATGATTGAAACGATATAGGGACGAATGATGATATATGGAGGTATATGTTGTATTTACCTAGCATATTTCTATTTTACTTGTATTTCTCTTATTTTTCCCTTTGATTTATTTTCACCCCTTTCTCTTTCAAATAATAATATGTTGATGATGATGCCACACTCATATACACTGCAATACAATGATCTTTTCTTCTTCTTTCATTCTATTATGTATATTACTCATTGTATATATTAGATTTTTTCTTTATTGTTGTACTTATAGTGCACAATATGTGCTGATTTGTACGTGCTCTCAGCTACAAAAAGCCATTGCCACTATGCATTCTACTATGCCATGCCACTATACACACAAAAAAATGCTAAAGTTTTGTCTGCTCTTGTCTGTGAGTCTATATGTTCCACTGAGTTGACTTTCTTTCATTTTTTTCGCAAAGAGAAAAAAAAGAAGAAGAAAAAGATATATTGCTCCCAGTCCCAGTTACTGGGGTGCCCTATATAAAAATCTGATGTATGAGAAATGGAAGGGAAATTGGATGAAAAGTATACACTATTCACGCAATCCTTTTGATTCTATATACACGTTTTTGACTGGATGGTAAAAAAAAGTGTGTCTGTTGTACTAGTAAATAGCATCATCTTTATGCTGCTAGCTCGCAAATTTTTTATGAACAGAACCCATTATGTATGCATACATAATACAAAAAACTCGGCATAGTATTAAAAAAAGAATGATTTTGCTGTATTTACAGATATACATACGTAGGTATTTATTGTGTATAAAAGGGATGGTTTCTTTAAACCAAAATTTATTTTTTATTGTAACTGGCAGTCGTGTCACCACTGCTTGGTATATAAGATACTTGTACAATATAAAATATATGCATATGTTCATATTATAGTACTTACCTATATATTTATTTTATTTATATTCATATTTTTTAAATGTGGAATAAAAGGGGTAACTTTAACTTTTTCTTTTGTGTGGTGGTATAGAAGCATAATAATCTATATTTTATGCTATCTGGTTCAGTTCCTTTTCCAAACGTCTCTCCCTCCTCTTTACTTATTCTTCGTATTCTTATGAGCAACTAGGCAAACGCAAGGGCATGCATCAGCGGCCCTCCTCTTATTCTTCTTTTCATATTTTTTCTTTAAAAAATACGAAAAAATAAAAATGTGAATAATAAAAGTAGAAAAAACAAACCGTCATCACATTGACGTGAACTTTTATACCTTAGCCTACTCTTTTCTACTCAGTAGCCCTCTTTTTTATTCACAATGTTATAATAATAATAATAATGGGAGTGTAATGATAACATTTATATTATGAGTGTATTTCACTTGGAACAATTTTCCGAGCGAAAAGAAGAAAGAGTGAGGAGAGCAGCTAAAGAATAGATCTCTCTTTTTTGCAACTTTGCTTTTCATACCACCACTGAGCATTTTTGTCCTTCCTTTTCTTCTTTTTCGCTTCCAGAAACACTCTTTTTTATACTTTTTTAGGATACCAAGAGGCTTTTTCCTAGTTACTTTTCTTTCTGACTGCGGGTATCAAATCCGCTTTCTCTTGTGCTTTCTTCTTAGCAATTCTAGCTAGAAAAATCATGATAATCATGATGACGAAGATGATGATGATGGCCGTGATGAAATATTTTCGGGTCTTAGTTGGACAAATACGAGCTTTCAAGACCATTTTGTACTTTATGGGCATGCATTTACGTAATATGAATTCCTTTGAAGGTTTTTGTTCCCATCGCCATCATCGTCGTCATCATCCTCCTACTCTTCTTTTTCTTCATATGTGTTTGGATACATATATACATTGCTGTATTGTATAAGAGTATTATTATTATTATTATTATGGAAGTGGCAGCAGTAACAGAAGTCGTTTTGGAATGAATAAGGGAAAATAGAAGAAGAAAAATATTTCGAATCTTATTCATTCCTCGCCTTCTTCTTTTCATCCTTCCTTTTTTTACACCCATGCCTTCCACTACGTCTGCCTTTCTTGTGCTTCCTTTTTTTCTTCAACTCATTTTGGTTGAGTGACCACTTGAATTGGAAAAGTTGTGGAAGGACCTCCGGGAAAATCCTATTGAGTTTATGTATATTATTATACTCTGCTGCTGCAAACTACTACGAACCCACACACCATCCTATTCTGTTATGCGACCACTACTATTTACACATTATGTAATTCCCAACATTTGTTTGTTTGCTTAAATATGTGCAGCGCTTGAGTAAAAAAGGGACATGACTCGCCTTACGACAATTTTGTGTGTGTGCTCTTGTTGAAATGCAACAAAAAAGCATGTATGTATAATGAAACGAGAAAGAGAGATGAGAAAAAAGTACAATTTCAATTTCTTCCTAGAATATTTTCTCATTTCTTTTTTTAAAAAAATTCTCGGTTACTTTAGTCTCTTGTTGTAATTGTTGACGGACATAACTTTTCTGGTGGACTTGTGATGTGCAACCATGAGGGTACACACACACACGTGGAGACAGTCACCATTCAAAACTGTCACCATTGTACGGAATATTTCCCATTTAAAATGATGATGGTAGTATTTGTGAGGAATGTACATACTCACATATAAGTACTTTTATGTAGATATTTCCCTTTCCTTTATCGAGATGAAACTGAGGGTGCTATATATATATATGCTATTATATTTACTTGGCTAACTTGTTGTTTGAACCTTCATGCATCTCTCCCACAAATATTTATTTTACGGAATACATAAATATGAATGTGGCAAACATATAGGTACGTATATATAATATTCATTTCCCGGGTTGCAATCTTAGTTTTCATTGTAAAATGAAAGTATTCACAGCTTAACAAGACAGAAGAGAGTAAGCAGAGACTCTTTTGTAGCTTTAGGGAATGTATGGATGTATGTACTTGATATTATACGTGCTTTCTTTCTCATGGTATGGTATATATATACACATTACTATAAAATATATGTGCGCTTGTGTATGTAACAAAAGATGACGCCATGTTGTTGTGTTACACGATGTGCAAGTAATAATAATGCATACTTTCCACAAAGGCAAAATTGACAATCCTTTACAAGAATGTGAATGGGTTGAAGAAAAAAAAAGTTTCATGTGATACTTTTTTAACAGTTTGGAAAAGAAAAGAGAATAGGACCTATTCCCTCCCACGTACTCAATATTGTATACATTGCGTCATAAATGTACATACCAAACTTGTATAGTATAATGTATATACTTACATATATGAACATAATGTCGTAAGTAAAGTTTTACAAGAATTTTAAAATGCATGTATATACGCTTTTGATACAAAAGCCTTGGACGAAATATAAGATGAGAACGCGTCTGGAGTCTGGACTGGAGGCAACTACAACAAAAGCCTCATATACCTATCTGTGTGTATTTTGTATCTCATGGAATTTTATTGACAACAACAACAACGCACACACAACACAAAATATGAAGCCCCTTTTTCCTGTTTGACGAGCTCATCTTGCACAACATAACAATGCACTACCGTTTGCTTGTTGTGATGTGATGCAAACTAAGTAGAAAGGGAAAATCATTGTCGTAGATAATATGAAAGTAGAGTGTGTAATGATAATACAATGTTTTGAATGTATGAAACTTTATGGAAACAAAAAATATGAAGTTTCGTGTATGTCATCATGTATGTGTGCATATCTTTATGTGTCGTTGGTTGTCGGAAGAACATCTCTGAAATATATGGTGGTTTTTAGATGGCATGATGTACTAAAAAAATATTTCACTTCTCTTTTTTGTTCTCAATTTCAACCACCATACCACCATCACCACAGCGTAGAAAAAATTCACGATGAGACGCGACGGAATTGCCTTTTTGCTTTGATATGGATATATCCAAGTATTATATTTGCATTCAAATAGGGTGCATATTTTCCGGTTGCATACCTTGAAGGGAAATATATTGATGTTTCAGAATTTACAACAACAATGCTTTTTCCCTTTGTAAAAGGATATTATATAGGTAGCTATCAATAATAAGCAATAAGAATGCATAGGATATGCTGTTCATCACATACCCCACGGCGAAACGACTGCTTTAAACACAACTACATATATGCCACATACGCTTTTTACGCATTATTTCTGGTATATTTACATGAATGCATCATGGCATATTATTATTATTTACTTTTATTTTGAATAAACAAAACAAGAGGAAATATTCATTCTTTTTTATTTCGAGATGACTTGACAAACTGCTGTGGATTGTTTCTTGTTTTCATATTGTATCGAGTCAATAAATATTCTGGATGCGTGTAATCCATAACTTTCCCTCACTCGCATATTTTTCTCTGGTTCTTATTATTTTTCAGACATGTTGAGGTTGGGAGAATGATGATGATGGGGTGCCTGTGTAGAACAGCTCCGAGTTTTACTAACAACGTGTACCTACTACTCAGTCACTGAATTTCAGTGAGAGTAAAAGTTGTTGTACTGACGAAAGTTCTGAAAAAGTGTGCGGTTTCAGGGAAATATTGGTGTATCTAAGGATAGGTTTCCTTTGGTTTTTTAAATGAGAAACATATACTTCAGGTAGGTATATATAATGTATGATTTGTAGAATAAATATAATAAGATGAATATGATAATCAATGTTTTAACGACAAATTGCGTTTAGTTCATCGGAAAGCCCTCTTTAGGGTAAAAGAATCAATAATTGTTACCATCCCGTGCAACGGAATCAATACAGAAATACAAGAAATACGAAAACATGCAGTTTTTGAGAAAATTTGATAATTTATAATAATAAATTTAACAATTGCTACATACTTTGTGAACTTTAATAAAGGTGCTTTGGAAAACACCGTATCGTTTTCGAGCTGTATTTATTTGATTCCTATTTGCTAATAATAGCATTCCTCATACAGTGGAGTTTTTAGATTTCGCATTACTATAAATTTAAAGGCACAAGAGAAAGTAGAACACTTTTGACGGTATTGACAATAATTAAATAGGGAGATAATAAGGTAACATTAAATGTGTGCTATACATTCTACGTATTATTATTATATGTAGGTATGTATCGCCGTACAACGTTATGAAATACGAAGTTTTGTTTGGATTCTTACCGCACACACATAACACAAGCATTATTAGATTGCTACACAAAAGTTGTACTTGCATAGGAAAATGAACTTTTGAAAAAATAAATAAGAGGAAAAATTCATACGATTCCTGTCCCAACTTTTTACTTTTCTTTACATTTCGGCCTAATAATAAGTTACCAGTATTTTGGAAGTTGAGGATAAATAAAATGGAAAAGTAGGTCTACAAAATATGTACCTGTGTGGTGGTGTTTGTACTAGTTTTGCACGCCAGTTAGCTACAGACTTGGCTTTTTTCATATTAAATATACGATGATGATGACGACGATGATATGGCCTGCTAATAATAAGTGTCATACAATACATACATAATATGCATAGGTATATACATCTATGGTGTTATATTGGAACAAAGTGCATCCCTCCATTCCACGTATCCAAAGATCCCAAACAAGAATATGAAACACAGCTATCTTGAATCTTTGCTCAGCTTTTGGCCCCTCTTTTAGTAAATAAAACTTTTTTGTTCCCATTTTTTCCCTCATCCTTCTTTATAAATGTACATATAATATATTTTCTTGTTGATGCGCCTACAAAAAGAGAAGTAGAAAAAAAGCAATGATAAAGTATCAAGGCCACTCCATTTTTGCGTAATAAGGAAAGAAGCTACTACATCTTTTGACTTTTTCTTTTTGAAGCTGCTTTCTTCACGTTGTTATATGCACAAGTTTCTCTTTGTAGATTTAAAAAAAACTTTTAATAATGGGCTTCCTACATATCATCCCACACACTACCACCATCATCTCCAGAATTGCTGCTTTCTTCACGTTGTTATATGCACAAGTTTCTCTTTGTAGATTTAAAAAAAACTTTTAATAATGGGCTTCCTACATATCATCCCACACACTACCACCACCATCTCCAGAATCAAAAGTAATAAAAAAAATATTTTTATATAATAATATGTGTATGTTGTTGTATGTGTATATTATACACTGTATAATATGGAAGGAGGTAGGAAAAAAAGTAAAGAGAGAGGAAAGTAATGTTGCTGTTTTGAAGGAGAGAAAAAATGGCAAAGAGAAACTGCCAAGACACACTTTATAATGTTTACGAGTGAACCTTGGGCTTAAGTAAACAAAAAAGAGGGAAAATTCCCAGAGATGTGGGAAGCTTTGAGATTGACTGAAAGTACATATGTTGTGGCTTCTGCGTTACAATCAACTCGACTCGATTCCCTTAAAAAATGTATTATGTGAGTATGTGTATTTGTGTGTACTTATTCAAGTCAAAGAGAGCAAGATATATGTATATGGGTATGTATACACACATACATAAGTAAAAAATGTATCTAGCTACAGCCGTCTTATCTTTTACAGTGAGATTTGCTTTTACTTCTTGTGAAGAAGAAAGATGGTCATCTTTTTCTCTCTTTCTCTTGAATTTAAAAGCCATTACGAAGGAAAGTGAACACTCAGAAAAGTTGGA
>JAITYZ010001633.1:0-19975 GCA_027744595.1 Paronellides praefectus | reverse complement strand
GTATGTGGGTATGTTGGTATGTATGAATGAGTAACGTTCGGTTTCAAACGTTATTCTACGATTAAAACCAGAAAAAATATATTTGGGGGTAAAGAGTGCGGAATAATCCGGAATTAATAGTTCTCACGATTTTTAGGATTCTGATTAACTTCAATATTTTTTTATGAAATAATTTTTCCTTTTTTTCTCGTTCAAATTTATTGGAGTGAAAATTAATTGTTTGTCTTTAAGCTTGAAAATTTGTAAAAAGAAGTTTAATTTATTAAACTACAAAAAATGTGTTTGTGATAATATTTTATTTCTTTTCAGATTTAAAAAAAATATAAACTTGATAGCCATTCACAACATTTTTGAAAATTTTGATACTTCTCATCACGGTAGTTGCTATGCGGCCTTGACGTTGTGGTTTTGTGATGGTAATATGAAATTTTGTTGAACTGCCCTGACCAAGTGATTAGCTAACTTTGCAATCAAATCAACATGTCACATTAAAAGTGTTACTATTAATGGGTGTTAGAGATGCATGCAAAAAAAAGCTTTCAGTTGAATGAAGTCAGGGTTCAGCAACCGGTATGCTGTAGGTATTAATTTCTCCTCTTCACACTTTTTTACCAAGCAAATTAAACATTGACAAAAGTGGTATACATCCATAAATGGTATTAAATTGAGATTACATAATAATATGGCGAAAATAGAGAGAAAATGGAAATGGGAAATAAATGGGTGTTTTATATGTATCCCATATAATAATATCAATATGTAATCATGATATGCCAAGCCACAATACACATCTTGCAAAAAACACCCTCTAAAAAAAGTAGCGATGTGCGCTGTGAAATGAATACAGAAATATAATATATACGCAACGCAGTATTTTCTCTCTTTCTCTTGTGTTCTCTTAATTTCATTAGCTGTCTTTTTTGCCCATTTTAATGGGCTATTTAGGCGTTAGTAAAAAATATATATATTCGTGTGTGTTTATATCCAAGTCTCTTCCGAGGACTCATCCTGTAGCTGCTTCTCTCTGTGAACTCTTGTAATGGTAGCTTGAAATGGGATAATAATATTAGAAAAAGTGGTGGAAAGTAGTCATTATTCTATACAGAGTAGTGGTAGTAGCTGCATGTCGTATTTGTATCGCTGCTGGACAAAAAAAAATTTGCAGTGAGAGAGAGAGAATGGGCAAAGCCTAGGAGCTAAGCTGGGCTGGGAAGGATTACATGAGATGATTATGTTGTAATATTTTGTATATTTTTTTCTCTCTCTAGTGGTGGTATGTATGGTAAAAAAAGGAAAAAAGCGGATGTATTAGTGGATAGCCATAGTCTACTTACATGCTTATACCAAAATCGCGGCTCACCAGTGCAGGATTGCACTTTTACCCAGTGGGGGGTTTTAACCGGTAAAACCCGGCAAAAATGGTTAAAAACAAAAATATTAATGTATAAATATTCCTTAAAATATTTAGTACTTAAGTTCAGTTTTACCCGGGTAAATTCCATTTTACCCACCCAGGGTTTTTTCGACAGTCATCATAAGTACCCGAATAGTTTTCTGGTCCCTTTTGTTAGCGTATTATCATCATTATTATTATGACTATAGTACTCCTTCCCGTTTTCCCATACTAATCCATGTTGTAACTTGTAACTGCTACTAAGCTTCCCTCGTTTTTGCCTCATGCACGTATTTCCGTAATAGAAGGAAAATCTCCGTATTTTCTCAGGCATCTGATGCTGCAACAACTGCTATTTTATTGTGCTGCTGCTGCTGTGAAAGTTTTTTTTTGCTTAGCTAAGCATCTCTCTCTGTTTCTTCCTTTCTAAAAAAATCATTCAACTTGCTGCTCCTCTGATGCTGCTGCTGCTGCACACCAGCTTTTTAACCAAATACATAAATCTAGTCCACCAGGGCCCAGAGACAAAGGACACAACACAGTAAAAAAAATATTTTTGTAGAGAAAATTGTGAGTTGGTTAAGAGCCTTTTGGCTATACATAATGTGGTCCTTCGAACCTACATAGGTGGTAATGCTAAAATACATGCAGCAGCAGTGTGTATGAATGTATTTCTACTCACTCTTCTGCCCTAATTCTAATTTGCACTTGTATAAAAGATAACCATACATTTGTTAAAAGCTGAGTATGCAACGTTTTTTTTGTTATATTTTTTGCTCCTTTAAAAAAAAGCGAGAGAAGTAGTAAAACAAACTGTGTGTGTGCTGTGGTATATATGTATTTTGTTTTTTTAAGGAGGACAATATATAAAATGCAAGATGAGCTGGAAAATAGACAGGAAAAGTGGATTCTTTTTTTATGGGACTGTCAGTAATGAAAAGGGCGTGTGTGTTTTTAGTAATAATACCACTGCTCCTACTGCTGTTTCGGTTCTGTTGAAAAGGAGAGGGGAGAAATGTAAGGGAAACGTTCATTTTCTACGCGCTCAATTCAAAAAGAGTATCGTTAGTATTTTATGATGGGTGGTAGGATTTTATTAGGATACATTATTAAGTTATTAATGAACGACCCCAAAAAAATAAAACGTCGTCGTGTAAAGAAAAGGACGGGAATTATTATCCCGAAAAAATCCTCATTTTCACTCACTCTGTTTGTTTTTTGAGTGATGGTTTTATATTATGGTGACGCGGGATCCATGCATCCCATGTCCATGTCGAGTATGTCGGCCTCGAAAGAGTTTCCTTTTTTCTGAAAAAGTTAACAAGGCATAAAAAAAGTGTTTCTGTTTTTTAGTGTGCGTTTCTAGTTGTCGGTATAATTTTTCCACTTTTTACGACGACAACAACAAAGACAGAAGCGGATGGGAAAGACAACGTATCTCTCCGGTTTGTCTACATGACGGAGTTTTATTTACTTTTCCCGGTTTCTCTTTCTTTCTGTCAATAAACAACAAAAAAAAATGGTACACAAACACAAAATGTTTAGATAAACATACACACAACACACCACAAAAAAGTAAATAGTTTTTTTACATTGTAAAAAAAATTGTATCTTAATTGCTATGGTAACATGTGGAGAGAGTCAGGAAAAACCGCCAAAAAAATGATACATGAAAGGTGATTGATTGATGAGCAAAAATACATTGTTTTTTTCGAGGAGGAAGTGCTCCCATTTGCACGAAAACTGGCTAAAATGGGTAAATACTTTGCACATCTAATCATCTTTTTTATGATGGCTAATTTATCATCTGGCTATTTGGATTTGACCAGGATTAATTTTTATAATGACATGGGCATACTCTCTATTTGTTTTTTCCCACGTGACATTGGAGAAAGACAAATTGACCAGCTGTATGGAAGATAGTGTAAAAAAGTTGTATGCTTGGTTTACATCTCTGATGTATGACAAAGGCATATGACGTGACATATGTCGTGTAATTATTATGACATACTAGCAAAAAAAAATCTAGCTACATTGCACATGTCCGTTGTTGAAAAACCCCCAAAAAATGTATATCCCCCTCCTCCCCCACCACCAAAAAAAATTGGAGCATCATCCCATCTTATCTTTATTATCTAATATCAGCAGATTTTTATAGTCCAGTGAGCATCAAGGAAAAAAATATATAGATTTTTTTTTCCGGTGCTACTAAACTAGAACAACTACGGCATACAATCAATCTTTCAATAAAAATTGGGGACCCACCCAAAAAAAAGAACAAAACGAAAAGTAAAATAAACCAACCAGCCATAATAATAATAATACTGTAGACTACTTCTCTTCTTTTTCTGATATGTATACATATTCAAGTAGAAATAATGTATATTTTTGTAGCTGGTCTCTTCTGGTCTGGTCTGCTCCTTTCTCTTTTCTACTGCATCTTTCTGCAGCATGATAGCATGATGATGATCCCGCAGATGATACGACGAACCTTCCGCAGCAGAGCAAGCAAAAGCATAGTAGAAAAAAAAGAAAGTAGAATAGGACAAGAAAAAAATGGACATACACACAACATACTGTTTTTTTAGTGGTAGTCATCAAGGACGTTGTTAAGTTTCTCTCTGTGTGTGTATCCTGCTGCTTACTATCCCATACAATCATCATGCTCTTTGGTGATGGTGGTGGTAAAGGGTTAAGAAAATAAATAGAGAAAGGGTTAAACATTTTTATGTCATGTGTATTTAAATAGCTTTGCTTTCAAATTAATGTTCAAAATAATAAAAAAAGGAAATCTGTTGTAATGTCCCTCAGGCTTGGCTTCTTTGGGGAGTTTTGGGGATGATGATGGCATTTTTTTTAGAAAAAAATATATTTATTTTTTTGGCTGGGGTTTGTAAAAATGTTTAATGTAACAAAAAAAGGGAAAGTAGAGGAGAGAGAGAGAGGGAAAAAGAGAATACAATATTGTTTGTGTGTGTTAGCTTTTTAATGGGGAAAAAAGATGAGTAGGGAAAGAATAATAATCTGTGGTGGTATGTGTGTGTGTGTTTTGTGCTGTTGTGTTGCTTTCTGGTGCTAACTCTTTTGTTTACTCAATGCAATGTTGATGTTGTGATCATGATGACATTATAGATAGATGAGAATGGGGAAAGAGAATAAAGTGCGGGGCCATGAAAAAGTAAAAAGGGAGCAGGAGCAGTAAAGAATGAAAGATGGAAAGATGCAAAAAAACGAGGAATACTTAAAGCATGTAGGGGTGTTTTTGAGCTCACCACAATTCAAAACTCTGTAATATTTTGAATATCAATTTTTTTATTCCTGGTGTGTGGTAAATAATTCGAGTTTAAATGCACATTTTTAAAAATTAATTTTTTCCGACCTCATAAAAATCCCATTCCAAAAGTATGCATTGCGTAATACTAACATGTCATATTAAACCATTGCGTAAAAAAGTTGTATACGCTATACAAACTGGATGGATACATAATAATAATACTACGGATGATGATGGTGAAACAGGAAACCTTGCTACTTAGGTCATCATCATAATATTCTCGTAGAAGCAGTAGTACAACAATAATATGCTTGTTCAAAAGGAAACTTGCTGTTACCAACCGCTTTTAACTATTTTTTTCTTCTCTTTCTTCGTGGTGGACTCTCTCTCTCTCCGTCCGTCTTCATCTCCACTGGTGCTGCTGCTGCTTTTGTTCCTTTCAAAAAATTCCATCTCTTCACTTCACCCAACCAAAAACATAAAACCATGCATACTTCCTATATATATATTTATGTGTGTGTGTGGATATAGTATACCGCATACTATTACTACGCTACACATCAGCATAACAATAAATCTAGCTAACAGCAGCAGTGGTAGTCGTGGAAGCAGAAGAGGAAAATATCATGTCGTAGTATTTTCACTGCTCTTTTGCCCCATTCCCTTCTCTCTTTCTCTCTCGTCTAATCTTTTTTTCAACAGGAGCATTAAGTTTAAGTGACTCCATATACATGCACACACACACATTATTACACAAGGAGAAGAGCAAAGAAAAATGTGAAGAAAAAAATTCTTTTACAAATTCATTTACCCATTTTTTATACACAATTCTTTTGGGGGGAAATCATTAAATTTTGTATTTTTAATATGGAGGGAAAAAAGATGAATAATTTACATAGGAAAAATTTCTTTTCAAAGTAAAAATGAAAAGAAAGTAATAGAAATGCATTGTGAATTTGATGGAGTAAAAAAGCTATTATTAGGGACACTGCGAAAAAAAATTATTTCCATCTTTTTTGTTTATGGGCTATTTATTGAATACTTTTTGCTTAGTGATAGTTTATGCAAAATCCATGCCAAATATTTTTATTTATTTTATTTACTCTGGTTGTAAATTTGATCCCCCGGTGGAAAATGGAAATGTTTTCATGACATCCTCAAAACACTTTTTCCCGATTTCGCGGAAATTTACTACATCACTAACTTCATCTCTCTCCATCTCCCCCTCTCTCTCTTTCTACTTTACTTTCATTTCCTTCATAGAAAACTTGTTTATAGCATTACTCTGGTTTCTTATTACCATCCTGATGATGTTGTTGAGATTGGTTGGATTGAATGCATACATGCATGCAATGCAATGCAACGCACACAGGGCCACAGCAGCGACAACAACGACGACAAAAGCATCATGACTTGATAGAAGAAAAAAAGAAAGTGTGGGAAAAGCTGCTGCTCTACTACAAAACTACTACAACTCTACTGCGTGGGAGCTATTGAATAGAGTTTGAAAAGAAGAAGAAAAAAACGAATGAAGTGGAGAGCTGTTTTTTTTGTTAGAGAGCGTGTGTGTGTCTATGAATGTGTGTTTTGCTGATGTAAAGAAAAGATAGGACAAGGACGCTTGACGATGACGACTACAAAACACACTACACTTTTTTTTACCACCACCACCGCCACTGCCGCCACTACCACGAAACCAAACCAAGTTTAAAATGAAAAGGGAAAAGAGAGAGAGAGAGAGAAAATCCATAATAATATTATTAATTAAGTAGTAAGTAGTGCATAGTAGAGTAGGTAGTAAGGTAGACACATGTAATATACTGTGTATAGTGTATATGTATGTATGTTGGCAATGCATTTATGTATGGGTCCGCTCATCATCATAACATAATACACATAGATAAATATATATATATTTTGTTGCTGGTGTGTATTATTTATGTATATTTCTTGTGTAGACAAGACAGCCTTGAGCTATACCAAAAATAAAGAAAAAAAAGTTTGGTATAAAGGGAAAAAATAGTTTCTACACTTTCTACACAAGCTCATCAGAGAGAGAGAGAGAGAGAGAGAGAGAAAGAGAGAGGGAGAGAGAGAGACGGACGTTCTTCATTCTTCAAAGTTCGGCCTGGCTCGTTACTCTCGTTATTCGCATCTGCTCTCCACTCACTTTTCCCTTTTTATACGTGTAAATATATATGCATATATGCTTGTTATGTAGGTATATATACATATATTACGTGCATATACCATATCTACCTTACATGCTTCTTTTTCTGTTATACTTTGTATAGCAAAGCAGAGTGAAAGGGGAGACATGAAGAAAAAATCTTTTTTTCCTTTTTTGCTCAGCTCTCTCTCGTGTGCTCACTCACATTTTTTTTATTTCGCTCTATTCCTATTCATTATTACGCTGACGACTGAGCTGCTGGCTTTGTGTGTTGTTGTGAGTTGAGTTGTGTGTTTGTGTTGTGGAGGAGCAACTCTCCAACTTTTCCACCAAAGCCAAAATAAAAAAGGAAAAGAAGAAGAGTCAGAAGAAAAAATAAACGATACACTTTTTCCTTCTTCTCCTTCTTCGTCGTCATATTTCATAAAATATATACCTATTTTTTTGTGTCGTCTACGTCTCCAACCAGTCTTTTCGTCTATACATTTTTTCCTGACACGGAGAACGTTGTTGGTTCCCTTGTTGTTGTTCTTGTGTTGTGTCGACTGTGTGTGTGCAAGCGACCAACTTTATTTTAGTCAGTTCACAAGAGTAGCTCAACACAGACAGTGATATTGCCAAATACAAAAATACCCCGCACACACGAATACTTTTTCTATTTTTCTAAAAAAACAACAACCTTCGGAAAAAAATAAAATTTCTCTTTTTGTGTGGAAATCTTTTGTTTCTGTGAAAAAAACTATAAATAAAATATAGCCATGTAGAAAAACGTACACAAAAAAGCACGTTGTTTTTATTTTTTGGTCGAGGAAAGAAAATCGAAGCAGACCATCAGCAGCAGTGGTGTTTCAATATAAACGGATATGGGCGCCTAGTGAAAAAAAAACGGAGAGGAGAGAAGAAGAAGAAGAAAAAAACCTGCTTTCTCCTTCCACCTTTCAGCCCAGATACAATTTATTAGTGCATCTTGTCTGTGTACACGTACATCTATCCATTTTCAGAGCAAAGTGAATGAAAAGTACCTTGCTCTTCTATCTCTCAGTCAGTCAGTCAGTCTATCTAACTATCTGGTGGAGATCTTCTTTTTTTGGTTTGGTGTTGATTGACGTTACTTACTACTCCTACGACTTGTACTTGAATCTCTACAATTTGTGTAGCAGGAGCAGTGGTAGTAGCGATGTGTGTGTTATGTATAATGTATATAGACTATATACCTGACTGTGTGTAGATTTAGGATGGTAGTTTTCATCAAACGTTTTCATCTCGAATTCTAAAAAATACATAGTAGTATCATCATCCAAGAAAGCAGAAAAAACATGTTGTTGTTATCGTGCGGTGGTTGTGACGGTGGAGGTTTTATTGAACACCGGGCTTACTTTTCCACTAGTGCACCAATAATAATAATAATAATAATAGCAAGTAGTGCACCAGCTGCTTTTCCTTGGGCTGCTGCAAGAAGAAATGGGGAAATAACATAAATAAATATACCAACAATTTGTAGCGATAAAGAAACCAGCCAAAATAATAATAATAATACCACCATCTCTAGTAGAGATTCTCTACCCATCTTTCGTCGTCTCAGGTGAAAGTAAGTTGCTAAATTATATAGGTTTTCAACCTAAAAATGATTCTCTCGTTTGCCTTACCCTTTTTCGGTATGCTGGGTTGGTTGAATGAGTTTTAGTCTGTTTGGATGTTTATGGATGGATGTTAGTTAAATTGTTATTGAAAGGGAAAAAGAGCCCAGCAAAAAAAAAACAGAAAATAAACTGATTGACTGGTTGGGTGAAGAAAAAGAAAAATAGGTTATTTTCTCTTTCATCTTTTTTCTTTCTTCTTCATTTCATCCACATTTATTTCGTAATCATGAAAGAAAAAATATAAAACTGTTTGCAAAATGCATTTTTATTACGAATAATTATTGATCCAAATAGATCTCCAATCAACCAATGTAGAACCTATTTAAAAGTTGATATTTTACCGTGTTTTTATTTGTGTTTGCGACGTCTAACGTCTACAAAACAATACAAACAAAACAAGTTTCTTTTCCCTATTTTTTGTGGGCAACTTTTGCTTTGAAAAATATATACTAAATGCGTAGGTAGGTACTTGGTAGTTCATGCATAAAACATTTCTACGTTTTTTTGCAAAAGCAAAACTTTATATTATTTTTGTCGTTCTGCTTTTAAGCTTTTGGCAGAATGTCAATGATCAGATCAACATAATAATAATAATCAGATAACTTACAGATGTATTTACTGATATATATACACTCATGAAAAATTAACAAGGGAATACATGATCACATGATCATCATAAAATATTCGCAAGTTACATAAAATGATGATGATGATGATAAGGATAATTTTATTATGCATGCATGATTTGTGATGTAACATAAAGTGCATTTGCATATGGCTCTCTATATTTATAGTGGATAGTAAAATAGCTAATATATAAAATATATGGCTTGTGTAATTGTCACTAAAACACTCAGGACAGTAACAATAAAATGGATGAGGAAACTGAGGAAAAACGATCGGAAGATTGGAAATACATAAAAAAGCGCTTTGATTCTAGGCAAAGTGAACATTTGAGAAATTGGATGGATAGATGGATGGATGGTTTGTATGGAGAGGATTAACGAACCATGACAGAGAGGGAGAGGAATGCGTTCCCCGAAAAGAGTCAGGTGGCATGACATTGTATAGTAGCGCGGTGTGCAAGAGTTGAGCTGGGTTTGAGGTGTTTGGTTTATTGAGTATGACATGACGAAACACATAGAAACACGTGAGTATATCTACAAGGCAATAATAATAATAAGATGTGGGAATAAATAAATAAAAATGCGGGTCTCAAGAAAATACCTATTGGAAACCAGGTATCTCGTAAAAACCGGAAAATCGGGGAATTCGGTTTTTATTTGCAAAATGTATTATTTTTTACAATTTCCAGTTGAATTGATGCTTAAATACCCAAAATGAAAATTTTTATAGGGTCAAAAGCCCCAAAACGTAGGAATAAAATACAAGGAAAGATTATAAAACCCCGGATGTACGTATTAAATTCACGTTACGATACAAGATATTACAAAAGGTATTTTACCATTTATTTTATTATATTATCCCCCCTTCCCCCCTCAATGAATATGTATGGCATACCTATGCAAGCAATAAGAGAGGAAGCAAGAAAAAAAGTGAAGTGGAAAAAACTCAAGTCAAAGTGAAAATAATGCCATTTGCCAATAAAACAGTTGTTGTTGTTGTTGCTGCTCTACTACTTGTGCTGCTCTTGTTATTGTTGTTATCTTATCTTTATCGATCTTATTTCAATCTCCTTCTTTTTCTCTCACAGCAGCAGCAAAACTCTCCAGAGACAGCTTTTTCTCCTTTCTTACAATTTTACTTTTTTATTCTTTTCCCGTTTTCTTTTTCTTCTGACGCACTCTCTCCTTTCTCTTTACTGAATTCGTCAAGAATAAAAGGGGGAAATAAAACAGAAATTGACAAGAAGAAAATAAGCTTGAAAATGATTTGCCGAATAGGAAATACAAACAAAAAAATACAAGAACAACAACCCAAATAAAAAAATAATAAGCTTTTTGTCGTAATTTTCGGTTTCCGTCAAAATGATTATATTGAGGGAAGGCAGGAAGGAGAAAAAAAATAAAGGAGCAGAAGACAAATAATGTTTTTATTATTAAATACATGCGCGCATGAACTGGTGACCAAAGCCATAAATGATACAATTTAATATTAAGAAGATTAAGCAAGATGTAAGGTTAGGTAATTTGTTGGTAATGTAATAAAAGTCAAGAGTCAAGATAATAATGAAATGAGCGAGAGAGAAAGCAACATGGCAAAACATAAAAAAATACAGGGAGAAAAAAAGAGTAATCAAATTACATATTATTATTATTATACAGTTTTATTTTTTTTGCCGCGACAACTCTCTGACTCTAACCCCGAGTGAGTGAGTAGTGCTCAGAAAGTACAAGTCTGTGTCTGGATTTCTCTCTTCTCTGTGGAATGGAACAAGTGTGCAAATGACAGGGAAAATGTATAATAATTTTTATTTATTTTTATGACAAATGGCATATGGCTGGGATATATTTTTTGGCTTGTATATTATTTCTTTTTCTTCTTCTGGGCGTTCATCGGGTGGTCTCTGGTTCATAGAAAAGCCTTTCTCTCTTTTTTTTTGCTACAAAAAAAAACTTTTCCTTTTTTGATTGTGTGTTATGGCCTTGTCATTTTCTTTTCTTTTTTTCTATGTTGACATGACATGACAGACAGATGTGTTTTTTGTTCTGCTTTGTTTTGTTTGCTGTTTTCTGTTTTGTAAAAAAAGAGAAGAAGAGAGTGTGGAAGAGTAACTCATGCAGAGGGACTCATTAGGCGCTTCATGGTGCGTAAAATAATGAGTATGATGAACAGAGACACACACACAAACACAAATACAATGGGTAATGCATACAAAAAAGAGAAAATGGTGCACTGTGAGACTTTGTGTAATTAATTGTTATTGAATTATATTTTTACTACTCTGTTTCTGCAGTGCAGAATCTCCACAACCAGCTTTTTTCCTTTGAGTGGGTTAGGTCGGGTAATCCGACTTGGGTTATTTGTGCGCTGTGCAATGATTGGCATATGTGTGTGTAATGTAATGTAGGTAGGTATATTAATAAATGAATGGCTAAAGGGATAATGATATAATGACGATAATTATAATAAAAAAGGAACTTGTTTTTGTGCTGCTTTTAATTGGTTTGTTTGTTTGTTTTGCACAAAATAAAAGTGTGGTAAACATAATAAAAAGTAATTGGAGGACAATTAATGAACGTGTGTGTTTTAATGGTAAAAATAATAAAAATAGTAAATAGTTAAATCTCACAAGGGGATAATTAATTATATTTTGGGATTGTTGCCGTCATTATGAATAGTTGTTTGTTTGTTGTAGTTTTTTATGGGATTGCGGGGGAGGAGTGAAAAAAATATGCATGTTTTATGCCGGGAGATATTAAGGATTATTTTTTTCTCTTTTGTTTTTGTGTAGACGCAGCGCATTCCTTGGATGGCTTACGATAGACGTACCCGACGAGTCACAGGTGAGTTGAGTAATAACAAGGCTTTTAACTAAATTGGGAAAAATAGTTTAGAAGTGTTTCTCCTACTAGTTTTTAATCTTTTCTTTCAAAATGAACGACAATTTCTTCACCAAAAAAAATTCGTACTTTTTTAAACGACAAGTATTATTTTTCTTCGTTTGACTGCCTCTCTGTCATCATCGTCATATCTCTCCAATAACTATACTCCGTCATTAATCTCCGCCACCACCCACACCCAATAAGTAAACATCCTGTCATCACTCAACCATTTTATCCTCCTCCTCCTCCTTATTTTCCCTTTCTTCTATCTCTTTAAGAACAACAACGTTTGTGCACAATGCACATATATTATGCATGTGTATGTATATCGTATATTCAAACATGTACACTTGTTACTACAACAACAAATGCTACATTTTTTCTTTTTTCCCAAAAGGAAAAAAGGTAATAAGCCCCAAAGGGCTTTCCATTGCACACTCCTCCACACTCTTGTCTTTTTTTCTTTCTCCCCAAAAATTACTCTCTCACTTAACCCTTTCTCTCATGTCATGTTCATTACACAAGTGCAACATCATCAGCATCATCCGACATACCACATCCAAATAAACCAGCAGTATAACAGCAGCAGTCATCTAGTGTCTTTCCCCATTAGCCTATAAGCCCCTCAATCAAATTCCCGACATGGATCCGATCCCCCCACTTTCTATTCTCTTTTATATTTTTCCTACTTCTCTTGTCATTCCATTCTCTTCTGTCATCTGAGCATTTTGGAGGAGTCCATCTCAACTCAAAATACCCTTTTCAAATCTCAACACTCATATTATAAAAATAGGTAGGTAGAAAGAGAGAGGTAAACACTAAAAAAAGTATCTCACAATCACAACAACAGCAGGAGTAGCAGTAGCAGCAGCCATTTTCATTCAAAAAATAAAGAGGACAAAAAAAGAATAAAAAACAAACTGGAGGAAATCCCAATAAAAAATAAAAAATAAAGCGAGATACCTACTCAAAAATATGTATGTATCTTGATAACATCTTGTGATAAGCTGATATGATAACAAGATGATATGATACGCAAAAGATATTTCATTTCAAGAAGAAATGTATACCCTAAAAAAATAGTGAAATACAATAACGTTTTGTGACTTATTTTTCTACTTTTTCTTCTTTTCTTGTGATGTCATCGTATCGCAAATGTATACATGCTTGCTATTCTTCTGTTGTGTACATACTTTTTATAGAGTAGTGGAGTGAATGGGATAGAAAAAAGGGGAAATGTGATGTTTTTAAGAAGAAAAAGGAATGTTGTTGCTGCTGCTGCTGTGCTACTGCTGCAGCAGTAGAAGAGTGCCAAAAGGGGTAGTTGAGAAAAAAAAAATCAAGTTGAGTTGAAAGGAAAGCAGTAAAAAAAGGAAGAAAGAAAGAAAGGGAAAAGAGAATCCATATATATTTTTTTTGCTGAGAGTAAAAATAAGTAGGTAGTCTATCCATTATGCATGTATGTGTGTGTATATTATGTATACGTGCACACAACACGAAATAAAAAAAAGTTTGCTAGTAGTAAGGAAAGTAAAGGAAGAAGAGTGTAGAAGAAGATGATGATGATGTTGATGATGATGATTATGATAATAATGGATAGAGTTTTTGGAAGAGAATATGCCTAGCAGCAGGAGAAACAGGAGCAAAAGCAAGAGAGATCCCCTCTTCTTTTCTCAAAAGATGGAATGAAAAGAGAAGAGATTTTTTCTTCTTATGTAATATAACCTATATGAAAAAGTTTGTATATAAATAATATGGTATACCAACTCAAAGATGTGCGGAAGAGGAAAGGGAACGTTGTATATAGGCTCTTGTGTGGGTATATATATTTAGGTAGCGTTGGTATGATGTGGGTACAAATTAAAGGTCGGAACAAGTTGAACTTTTTTAAAAAATGTTGACAATTTTGAAGTGAAAAATGTTGAATTTTTGGGGTGAAGTATTTTGTGTGAAATGTTTGAATTATGCCAACCTACAAAACACCCCGAAAGAAAAAAAGGAAAAAGTTTTTGGGATGAAAGTGATGTTGATGATGATGATGATGACGAGGATCATTGAAGAAATGTAAAAGGAGCAGAAAAAGAAGCTGAAGGAAAATGTAGAGAAGAATGTGGTGGTATTCTCCAAATATCTACCATACCACCATACTACCACGGTCGCCGCCAACCCAACTATACAGCATCATCATCAGAGAATCAGAATCGCAGTATTTTCCAACAGCAGAGCAGAATCAGCATCCAACGTGTTTTTTCCATTTTCCTCCAAAATAGAAGAGAACAGCATCACATCACATATCACACATTTTCAAGCAGCAGCCTGAAAGAGTGCGAGAGAGAGAGTTGGTGGTGGTGGTGAAGACGTGGAGGGTAGTTTATTGGAGTAGTTTTTTTACTCTGTTCAAGTAGCTCTCTGTATGCTACTGATGCTGGCAATGTTGTATCTGCTCTGCTACACAATGTACCAGCATCACAGCAGCAGCAGAGTAACTGTAGTATAGTAACAGTAGGAGTGGAGGATCCGGGATTTTCCTTCTTCTTTTTTAGGATTCGCGTGCGTTTCTATGTGTATTTAGCTTACTTGCTGGAGAGAGAAATATATATGTTTTTTGTTGGAGATGTCCCAAGAGTCAAATCGATACATTGCATTCTTCGCCCTACCCCTCGTCCCGCGGACTCGTCGAGAGTAGCACTTTTTTTTATTCATTTTATTTTCCTTTCAGCTCTCTCACCAGCTCTTTATAAACTTTTACTGCTCTCTCTTCTTCAAATGCCTGCTCTGCTTGTGCTTGTGTGTGTGCAGAGTATAATATAGAGGAGTAATAATATGTAATGTAATAGCAGCAGCAGCAATCTTCTTCAAAGACCCTACTTACTTTTGAGAGAAGAGGGGTAAAAAAATTATACACACAAAACAGCAGCAGCAGCAGAAGAAGAGAAGGCAGCAGCAAACGTAAATTGAACTGCTTTCTCCACCGTAGAATAAAGCTGCTGTTTGTACTGCACACACATTTACTTGAGTAGTGAGAGGGAGAAGAAAAGTGTGAACATTTAAAAGAAACAAATAAAAACACATTGGCAGACATTTACGTATGTAGTTTTGTTATACAAGTGAGGTAAATAAAGACACAAGAATAATAATAATATGAAAGCAACGTGAGAAAAATCATCCAGTGCCTGCTTTTTTTTTCTACAAATCAAGTAATAAGATATATCCCAACAGCAGCAGCAGCAGAAGCGGAAGTAGAAGACAGATAGAAAAAAGTGTGCATTTGTGTTTATTGGGAAAACGTATTAAATTGTATAATAAAATAAAAGTGCAGAGTGCAAAGCAATAATAAAAATAAATATTTAAAGTGTGTACCAAAAAAAATTGGTTGTTGTTTGATTTTAATTAAAAATATATAATGATTTTATTATTTATTTTTTCATTTAAGATATTTTTTCAAGTGATAAAAAAGTGAATGAACTTTTGGAATGGAAATGGATTAATTCATTCGGTCTGTGTTGTCGAGTGGAAAATAAACAAAAAATAAGAAGAGTGTTTTTTATTTTCTCGAGTTTTTTATTTTCTCGACTAGACAGGATTGGATAGCAAGTTATCGTGAAAAACAAAAATACTCCGTGAAAAACCTCATTGAAATATAAAGGGATATACTCCAACAGCGACAAAAGTATATAATGGTCGTGTGATGATGATTATTATTTGTTATTCTGATTAAAAGAGAGTGCATTCCACTCTCTTTTTTCTTCTCTTTCGTCTCGTCAAGAAAATTTTCTTGGGGAAAAAATTCCTTTTCATTGAGACCCTTCCAAGAAGAAGAAAAAAAATACGGAGGAAAGTGGAAACAAAAATCAATAATATTTTTATGTAATATTCTCCCTCGTTAATTTCATTTTTTTTCTTACTTGTTCACCGCCGTTGCCACTACTTCAGAGTCACACAATCAAAAAATAAATATAAATCAAAGTTGTTATTCCTGTCCGTTCTGTCGATTATTGTTATTTTTTGTCCATGGAAAACCTTTTGCCTCTGCAGAGCACTGCTGGAATTTTTTTGGGGAAAAAAGAAGAAAAAAATGATTAAAATACCAAAATTAATAGCGATATTATGTAACATGGAAATAAGAAAGGAAAAATTGTTTGGAAGGGCAACAACGTCGCCATCGTCATCATCACTGGCAACATTATCATCATCATCATCATCCCCACCATCATCACAGTCACATTCACAGTCAGAGGAAATGTCAGAGTAAGTGACTGACTTGACTCAACAAGGAGAAGTCTCTGTATCACAAAAAAAATAATAATAAGAAAATGTGAAGAGAATTCAATGGCCGCGAAAATGGCAGCAGCTATGAAACAAGAACGAAAAGAAGGGGAAAGTTTTTCTTTTTTCTCGTCGTCGGTTTTTATTATGTAACATGGAAATAAGAAAGGAAAAATTGTTTGGAAGGGCAACAACGTCGCCATCGTCATCATCACTGGCAACACTATCATCATCATCATCATCATCCCCACCATCATCACAGTCACATTCACAGTCAGAGAAAATGTCAGAGTAAGTGACTGACTTGACTCAACAAGGAGAAGTCTCTGTATCACAAAAAAAAAATAATAAGAAAATGTGAAGAGAATTCAATGGTCGCGAAAATGACAGCAGCTATGAAACAAGAACGAAAAGAAGGGGAAAGTTTTTCTTTTTTCTCGTCGTCGGTTTAGTCATTGTCGTCTTCGACGTTGTCCTGGTTCGTCATCGTCGTCGTCACACTCAGTTGCTTAGAGCCTTCACGTGTTTTACTATATATATTCTTTTTCTTTATGTGTCCTGTGCTCCTGTCAAAAAAAAAAGTTTTATTGCCTTCAAAATGGCGCCGTTGATGTGGCTGCTGCTGAATAAGAATGAAAAAAATGATATAAACTGTGAAAAAAGAAAGCAAGATAATCATAATATTATAATATGTAGTGTAATAACAAGAAATATTCTTTTGCTGAGTTGAAAGAGAAGAAGAAAAAAAATGTCGTTTATTCNGAAAAAATGATATAAACTGTGAAAAAAGAAAGCAAGATAATCATAATATTATAATATGTAGTGTAATAACAAGAAATATTCTTTTGCTGAGTTGAAAGAGAAGAAGAAAAAAAATGTCGTTTATTCATTCCGTTTTTATGTACAAAATGGGGTAGAAGAGTATGGTTTGGTGATGATGGCAGGGTTGGTGGATTGCATAATCACGGGGCAGACAATAAAAGAGAAAGGGAAGGAGCGATAAAATGGGAAAATGGGATATAAGTAGAAAAAGTATATATTTTTTCTGATTAATTTTGTAAGGCATATGGAGAAGGAAAAAATGAAATATTAGTAGAGGGAAACGTACGTGGTGTGTACGTGAAGAAATGAAAAAGGAGGATTGATGGGGCTGTTCATAAAAAAAAGAAAGATGTATGTTTTTTTGGGGAGAAAAAAAATTAATTTGGGGAACGCGTGGATTTAATTTTGTAATAAATTTTTTGGCAGTTTTTTATGAATAATTTAAGAGGATAGTATAGATATACTATACATGTTGTACGTTATTTATGAATGACCCCCCAAGGGCCCATTACTTCTTGACCACAAACTTTGTGTCTTTCCTCCACTCTCTCTAAATATCTGGCTTGTTGTTGAGATAATTATTATTCCCCGAGTGCCACTCTTGTGGCAAAGCTGAATGGCTTGGTTCTTAAGAATAATATGTCATTAAGCTTCTCTTTCCTTTTTCTTTCTTTCTCTATATATTTTTTTTCCTCTGCCAAAGAAGATCCCGGCAAAATGAAAATAAATACTATAGCGACGACAGCAGACGCCATATGGTTGACTACATGTGTGTAATGTTGAATGAGTTGTAATTAATTAGGGACAACAAACCCAAGTTTAATTGAGACTAATTACTATATATTTTTTTATGTATGTATTCTTTTATATATAACATGAAATTATGTCTTTTTTTTGCAGAATACACGTCAGCACTGGCTAAAGCTACGGAAAAGGAAAATGAGCAATGTCTCTTCAACATTCTCTTCTGGTCCACCTCAAAAACACCACCACCAGCACCTCCGTCCAAGCAGAGGTGATTCAACCAGCATCACGACCGCATCCACCTCCACCCAAAATAATCCCCTGCAGCATCAACAGCAGCTTGCAACAGATCATCATCAACATCAACAACACATAATGGTTGGGCTTCCTTCCCACATGGAAATCCATTCAGCGGCGGAGCACCAACAAATCGCAATTACAAATGGTGTGGCAAGTGGCGGCGGTGGCAGTGGATCCACTCATGGCGTCATGGGGATGATGGCCAACAATAATCATAATAATCACAATCAACACTACCATCATCACCACCCCTGCTACTCGACGACGAATACCAATACCACCGGCACGGGAAGTGATGACGATCATCTTCAAACGGAAGATGATGAGGATGAGCATCATCATCATATCCACGCACGTGACATTCACAATCATAACAACGCCGCCGCCTCCCATCTTCACCATCTTAATCAGTATAATCACAGCATGTTGATACAAGGGGGCGGGGGGAAGATTTGTCAGATTCAAAATTCAAATACGATGGATAGTGGCGTGGAAGACTGTTGTGAAAGGGAGCAACATCATCCCCAACCTCCACCACCTGCTTCTCCGCCTCCTTCGGAAGTACCTTGTATTGAGCTAGACGACAAGTTGGGCTTTCGGCAACGGGTCCGCATGGCAAAGCAGGATGGATCCGGATTCGGATTTAGCGTGGTTTGGGTCGCTCCACCAAGGTGAACAATATAAAAAAATCTCTTAAATATTTTTCAACCCCCTAAAAAACTCTTTTAAAAAACATGACACATGAACGTTCCCTTTTAAAAAACCCTCAATCCTAACTCTATTATTCGTCTCATCATCTCCATAATAGTAACAAGTATAATCACATATTGTTAAACAAATAATAAGCCAACTGGTGCTTCAAAGCCTTTTTTATTCGCCTCTCTTTAAAAAATAAACTTTTTTTTTATTTCTTCCGTCTGTTCTCATCTCATCTTGCGCTCTTATGGCAGCAGCAGCAGAATGTGCATAAATAATGAAGTTAAAAAAGTTGCTAAACAAATTGTGTATCTTTCTCTCAAAAAATGATGGAGTGTTCCGCTGCTGCTTATGATATACAGATAAATGCACTCTTCTTACTTTCTTTTGTAAATAAAGTTAAAAAAAGAGAGATGAGAAACCTGTATTTTTTTCTTCTTTTCCTTCTCAAAAGAGTAACATGTACTTTTAATCCATTATTCATCATCATCATATCCTCCACAACCGCAATACTTTCTCTCTTTATATTTTTTGCTTAAATAAAAATGTGCGGTCGTTTGATTTGGTTGGGTTATTTTTTTGGGGTAAAAAAAGTTAAACAAAAATGAAAGCTTATTTTCCCCCTACCTTTCCCCTACTTTTTTCCACTAAATATTTCACCTTTACGACCTGTTCATGTTCATGTTTGACTACTATAATCCGACATAACATGCTTACCTATGTGTGGTTTTGTATGTACATTTTATTTTGTAATGCATTCCATTTTATATGTCGGTTCCTTTTTTGCTTTGAATATTGTAGAATTGAGCGCCTGGAAAAGGACAAAACGGCGGATGTGGCGGGTTTAAAAATTGGGGATTTGATCATCGGCGTGAATGGAGAGGACGTCACGAATGTGCCCAATACCATCATTTACAACAAAATGAAGTGAGTATTTTCTTTTTTCTATTAAAATGTATATAAAACAGTGAAGGAAAAAAAACAATTTTGCAAACAAAAAAAAGTTTGGTTTTTTGGGTATTTTTGCCTGAAGAAATGTGTAGTAATGAGCCTCTTTAGTAGGATTGGCTAGTGAACAAAGCAGGTGGTATATTTTTTGTAGTGAGAAAAGAAGAAGAAGAAAAAAGAAAAAACAATAGATTTTTTTTTATCTTGAGTTGACTT